>VXBO01007150.1:0-10128 GCA_013400135.1 Rhinoptilus africanus
AGTGCCAGGTCCTGCATTTGGGCTACAACAACTGCATGCATCTCTACAGGCCTGGGGAAGTGTGGCTGGAGAGCTGCCTGGCAGAAAAGGACAATTCTAATTGAGAAGCAGCTGAATATGAACCAGCTGTGTGCCCAGGTGGCCAAGAAAGCCAAGGACATCCTGGCTTGTATTAGAAATAGTGTGACCAGCAGAAGTAGGGAGGTGATTGTCCCCCTGTACTCAACACTGATGAGGCCACACCTTGAGTATTATGTCCAGTTTTGGGCACTCTGATACAAGAGTGCTGGAGTGAGTGCAGAGGAGAGCAATGAAGCTGGTGAAGGGCCTGAAGAATAAACCTTATGAAGAGCAATCGAAGGAGCTAGGACTGTTTTGTTTGGATTCTATTAGGATTTCTATGACTGATGGCAGGTAATAGCCCCAACTTTCATATTTTGTAACAACTTTAATTGCATGTACTGAGCTAGTTAACACCTTCTGCTGCATCTAAGAATGACAAGGCTAGATTATATCTGTCTGCCACCCAAATAATTCGTCACTCTCCAGTAAGATTGGTTTCCCAGCAAGACACGGGTAGTTCCAGATTTGGCAGATGTTGGATAGTCAGTTCCCTGGCAGTGTTTCATCTTTTTATGAAGAGATTTCTGTAATAATTGCACTATGAGTTTTCATATCCTTCCAGATTTCTTTTCCTAGCATTAAATTATATATTATGTTCATTAAAGTTTGTAATAGCTCCCTTAAAAGGTCCCATAGCTACGCCAACATCCTTCTCCTGCTGCTCTTGACTTTTGTGGCAAAATTCTTTTTCACTGTGCTGTCATATAGAATTGAGCTAAAATAACTAAAACACTAATTCCAATTGGTAATCAAAGATATTTGTTCCCAGATAAATTCATAGTAAGATATATTAACAACTGTCTTTAATAATCACATTCCATTACCAAGGGAGTTTCAGATAATGGAAAGATCAGTCGCCTTCAATTAGTGTCTAGTTTTGTGACACATTAGTGCAACTGGTGTTTTAGCAGCTTGTCACTAAGGTAAGGAATTCACAAATTAAACTTGTTTTCATGAAATTTTATAAACTTACTATTTTTAGCATATTCTCTCTTCCCTGTCCTATTTCTTCACTATGTATCACTAGGCATCTGTCAGGTTAGGTATCCTAAAGATGAGTCTTCTGCTGCAATTTGCTTTCTCATATCTGCACAATATGTTTGGACCCTGGTCAAAGTTTGTTGGTACGAAAAGGAAGGTTTCAGCTGAATCAGTGGATGCTAGGTCAGTTTGTCGAGGTTCTGACCGTTCATATAAGTTCTGCTCTTCAAATAAGTTCATGAGTGACTGGCATTGCACACAAAAGACAGCTGCTTAGAGCTGCAGACTGCCAGAGAAGTGGCCTCTGCATAAGTGGGCATTGCCTGATTGCTTGCACACACGGTTTACCCCTTTTGTGTCTTGTCCTCCTCTTCTTCCTCTGCACTGATGAGATAGAAGAAGAGGAGTGAAGCACAGGCAACAGACTATTGAACCAGACAATAGTCTCCTGGGTCTGGTCCATAAGAGCTGGGGCTAAGGAGGCAATGAGGAGGTAACCGGCTCTCAGCACTCAGCTGTGAGCTTTGTCACAATCCAACTCCACAGCTTCATTTTCACATTTCCTTGTCATCTCAGGAAGGGAACGAGGGCTCCCTCATTCCTGGGAAGGAAATGGGAATTGAGATCTTCCTTGGAAACTGATTTTGTACTGGGATGGCAACATTCAACTGAGATGTTATCAGATGACTCTGGTGTCTATATGTTTGTCTGTGTCTACATATAGAACCATAGAATCATAGAATGTGTTGGGTTGGAAGGGACCTTTAAAGGTCATCTAGTTCAACCCTGCTGCAGTGAGCAGGGACAACTTCAACTTGATCAGGTTGCTCAGAGCCTCATAAAGCCTGGCCTTGAATGTCTCCAGGGATGGGGCCTCCACCACCTCTCTGGACAACCTGTTCCAGTGTCTCACCACCTTCATTGTAAAGAACTTCTTACTAATGTTTAATCTAAACCTGCCCTGCTCTACTTTAAAACCATTGCCCCTCATCTTATTGCTACATACCCTTGCAAACAGTCCTTCCTCAGCTTTCTTGTAGTCCCCCTTCGGGTACTGGAAGGCCACTATAAGATCTCCCTGGAACCTTCTTTTCTCCAGGCTGAATAACCCCAGCTCCCTCAGCCTGTCTTCATAGCAGAGGTGCTCCATCCCTCTGATCATCTTTGTGGCCCTCCTCTGGACCCACTCCAATAGGTGCATGTCCTTCTTGTGCCAAGGGCTTCAGACCTTGACACAGTACTCCAGGTAGGGTCTCAAGAGAGCAGAGTAGATGGGGAGAATCACCACTCTGGATCTGTTGGCCATATACCTATCTCTGCCTATCTCTATCTCTATCTCTATCTCTATCTCTATCTCTATCTCTATCTCTATCTCTATCTCTATCTCTATCTCTATCTCTATCTCTATCTCTATCTCTCTATCTATCTATCTATCTGTGTATGCATATTGATACACATAAAAACTCGTAACAGTCTTAAATAGTTGGCATTAACTGTAGCTTTTTTAGAAAGGAGCAACATGTTGTGTGCTGTCTTTGCTGAAATTGTATTTCTCATTTGGCTTTTAGCTTTGTTTAGTTGCACAAAGTTCCTACCCCAAGCAACACAGCTTCAGGGAGTGAACAGTCTTATTTGGGCCCTGTTTAAGTTGGCCAATGTGTGCCTTTCTGCTAGTTTTTTAATGGAATTACTTTTTAAATTTTAAATGATGGTAGGTTTCAAACTGTTGTCGTTCCTTAAATTCTTAGCAGTCCACAAGTAATGGTGTCTCACCCATCATCTCCTCTCAGCCACTGTTCATCCTGAATCAGGCATGAAGGTTTCCCCCCTAAAAAAAAAGGGTTTGATGCTCAAGGAAATGTCCAACTGTCTGGAGAGAGGAAGTGTGTTGATTTCTTGCAATATAAGCAGGGAAAAGTTGTGGGGTTTTTCAGTAGTTCAAGGACTTCTGTTTCTACCTTCAGGCTACGCGACCGTTTACGTGCAGTAAACACAAGTTTCAGTTGCTTCTTCGCCTATAACTTTTGCCTCTCACAGGGAATGCTCACTGATTTCCTACCTTAGCAGGCAGCTTTGCTATTTATTTTTGGAATAATGGAACAGGGGCAGCATCTCTCACAGCTGTCATAATTGATTTTTCTTCCATCACCAAACAATCATTCATTAGCACTAAATAATAGCATTCCAGATGATCCATTACTATTTCTGTCATTTTGAAAAATAGCTGACATACAGTCGGTCCAGTTGCGCTTACCCACCAACCACATTGCAGAGTTTGCTGATAAAACATTTGATTTCATTGATCAAGCTCAGTAGAACTTTAACAAGGTCCTGGCTGGTCACTCTCAGTAGGTCTCATCATGCCATAACATTAAAATACCATTTTTCTTCATTTATTTATTCATTGTTGACCATGTTGACACCATCTCTCAACCTCAAATGCTGCAAGCTCTTGAGACTCAGAACTGGAAGCATTGGTCTAGAGCAGTTGGCAGTTCACTTTCAAATATAATGACATTCTGATTTTCAGGCACTTTTCAAGAAGGGTTTTGTGCAAAATAAATTGAGTTGGTTAGATACACTGTAAAAGAACCTATATTAATCTGAAATTATTTTTGGTAAATTAACTGCTTCTGAAAGAAATTGGATTACATATCTGCAAATATAATCTTGCTCAGTAGCTCCACAAGCGATTTAATTTGCCAGAAGCGGGCAAACACTTGAATAATTAGTTAGTATAACGTTCTTCTGGGGAACTGATTCCAGTTAAACACACACACACAAACACACTCAGATGTGGCTAGTTTTAGTCCAGGTTGGTTCAAAAGCCTGTTTTACTAGAGACTGACCTGACTTTTGGCACTTCTATGAAGGAAGAAGCAAATACATGGCTGAAAAGGACCACCAGAGCCAAGAGGAAAGCCAAAGCCACCCCCTTCCCAACACCAAAACTGGCTGATGACAGCTTATAGTTGTCATAGAAGTCTAGTGTAATGCCTTTTTTAAAGAGGATAAATAATCTGGACTTCAGACTAGTCTTACTCCCTGCGTAATAATTGGTCAATTATGACTCCTTGATTTCTGGATGGCATGTTGGCTCCAGTAGCTGATGAAGACCCTGTCTTAACAACATATCTGGTTCCATGCACTGTTGACACATCCAACAGTGCTCTTTCTTGAGAAACAGCACCTACCTCACAGCAGGGAATTTCGATATCTAGGGTATCTGAGAAGAACAACTCAGCTGAGACATGTAACAGCAGTGGGATTTGGGTATTTAACATTGTTGATTTTCAGTAGTTTATTCTAAATCCTTCAGTCAATGTCTATTATGGTCATTTATCTGTTTTGAAACACCTGTCAGGATGTGCCTTCCATATAGTGGAGTTCTAGCCCTTAACAGCTTTAATAAAAAACTGTTGCATTTACTCATATTTTTTAGCATTTGCTTTTGGGGTCAGTCCTATAAACTCAATGTACAGAAAACGACAAACTTATTGAATGACAAGGTTGCATTGACTTAAGTAGAAGTTTAATTCTCGAGTAAAAATAATGAAAATTAGTGAATTATGGTTCACTCCTTAAAGCAGATTTTGTTGTTCATCTTATTTTTTAGGAATGTTTTAAACTGAGTTATTTTGGAGATAGCTATGAGGAGACTGGACTAATAGCTGAATATGAATCCCTTACATGATAGGAGTCCTACAAATTTATTTCTATGCCTTGTTTGAAGCTGAACTCTTTCATGTGTAGTATTTTCTATAGTCTAGTAATTATGTTATGTGAAATAATGTGACATTTTTAACATGGGTGGTTACACAAGCATACAGAAAATTTTCTGTAAGAAACTATTAAGATAATTGTCCTATCCCTTTTTTTTCAACTGTAGTTACTAAAGAATAGCTATAGAATTTTAATAAATCTGATGTTGCTACAAACATGACAACTCCAGCAACCAGCAATGCAGGCAATAGGACTACAACCCCAGTCCGGTATCATGTCAGGTGATCATACATCATGTAGTCATAAATTGATTCTCTGTATTGTAAGGTCTTTTGAAAAGTTGATTAGGTTTGCTTTTCTCCTCTTGTACTATCTGAAAGCTCTCCCTGGATTTTGTTCCCCTTATAGACTGGAGCCTTCTCCTAATTTCCATCCTAAATCTATTTAGGCTGTTTATATCCATCTTCTTTCTGTGCCAAATCTTGTTCTTGACCTTTAAGGGAAATAGTTATTTCACTTCTCTGGTGTTTATTCCCCTGAAAGATTTGCTTATACAACAAAGGATCATGCCCTCTCAGAAGCTTCTATTTTATAGCTCTTTGTTCCATTTGATAAAATCTTATTTTTTCCCTATCTGTCCTACTAGTCTCTTCCTGTCTTTATTCTGGTTTGAATCATTGTTCCTAAATGCGATTAATCAGAATACACACCATATTCAGTGTCTCAGGGTCTTCCCTCAGTGTTGTGTTGTCTACTTCATTTTCTATCTGAAAGTCTAACCCTGTTATTTATACTGATAAGTTTCACCCCATTTCTCTTTTTCCAGGCTTTACAATTCAGTTCGTCTTGCACGATGTTCTAAATTCTCTGTACTGATGATGCTTTCCCACTTTGCATCATTTACAAATATGACTACTTTAGGTCATGCTATGATTACAAATATTAAATTAGGTTATTTCCAGACTGGTCCTTGAGGTATTCCAGTAAGTTCTTTCCAACCCAGTAGCTTCCATTTTCCCTTCTCTTTAATCCCTTCTCCATCTTATAACATTTCTGTTAATTCCATCACAGCCATTTTAATTAATTTTCTGTTTGGCAGTCTTTCAGATGCTGTCATAAATTCTAGGCAGATGAAGTATTACTTATGTCCTTTCACCTAAAAAAATAGTAAAGCCCTGTATCCAAGAAAGATACAAGGGCAGTCTGGCTTAATAGACCTTTAGTAAATCCAGATGTATCTAACTGTAATGTTACAGCATTTTCAAAGGAAACAAATGGCCTGAAACAGGGCTGCTTATGAGGATTCATTTTTGGATGCCATCAGATAAAGTGGCACCTTTTGTAAGTCTCTGTTAAATTTTGTAATCTCTCCTGAAAGACTTGATGGAAGTACAGCAAAAGCAATCTTCTTAGACCATTTTACATTAGAGATACTGAGTTTCTGTGTCAACTTTAATTTGCTTTGTCCTTCATATCTTTACTATATATACTAAATACTCATTAGCTCACTCAGGATACTATTATAATATTGTTTTTTAAGTAAATTTAATTTACTAGGTCTTACTCAATTAACTTAGATGAAGGAGAACCACTGCTTTGCACGCACCAACCCAGACTGCCAAAAATAAAATGATCGTAAACACAACCCAAAGGCAAATTGAGCCACATAACGTTGCTCAGCAGAGATTTTTATACCTAGGACAAGCTCAAGACAAGAGAAAAGAAAAAGGAAAAGGAAAAAAAAATGAGAAAAGGGAAATGAGAAAAGGAAACTGGAAGGGGGGAAAAAAGGAAATGAAGAGTAGGGGTAGCCATCCACAGTGGCAACCACAACTGTTGTCTTGCATGTCTCACATAAACGCTGACCACAATATCTCAGCTCCAGAAAGACTTTAAAAGGTCTTGGCTTTATATAGGAGGAGCCAGTCCATTTGTTGAAATTGGATTTTCTGTTCTTTCTGTCTTTTTTTTTTCTTTTATGCATGTTGTAATATCTTTTTGAGAGTGTTCAACACAGAGACAGAAACTTACAAGTGACTGTGTAGGAATTATGTGAAAATCCTCATCTTTTGTGAACACATGCACAAAAATCAACCTGGAGACACTTTAAAATTCTGTTGCTTTATGCAACATTTCATGTTGTTCAGTATATTCAGAAATATCATTATGATGTTGATACAAAGAACATTTTTTTTAGCAGTAATTTGCCGTTCTAACATATTAGCATTAATTTCACTAATAATACTACAAAACATCTGTATTTAATTGCATGACTACATCAACTAAATTTTTAAACAACAAATAAAAGAAAACATATTACGATGTAAAATTATGATTGCAATTATTTCATACAGTAAGCAACAGATTTTTGAGAAATATAGGAGTTTGTAGTTTCTCTGGTCTTTTTTCCATTCCCTTCTCCCTCAAATACCATTTTATTCTATTTTTTTTTCCTTGTGTGTGTGTGTATGTGAGTATCAATACTATAGTGGAGCCTACTTAATGTATTGGAAATAATCTTTGTCTAACCTTTATAGCTTTATTATTATTTATTTATACTGACTTATAAATAAATCCAGACTGTTATCCCCTAGTGCCTATGGGACAAGGAGAGGGAGGGAAGACAACAACAATCTGAGAAAATGAGGTGTGTACTTTGAAAGGAGAGATGCGAATCTCCCTCTTGACCCATGGTCCATTTTAAGTAGGGCCATTACTGGTCCTCCCAACTGGAACACATACTTGTAATCCTGCAATGCATAATTGGCCATGCAGCTGTGCTCTCACTCCAAACAAGGATGCATCCATGTCATGAAAATGTGTAAGTTAACAAAAGCATCTTGATTAATTGCTGCTCATCCACAGTGCTATATGTGGTTTTTCAATATCTAGAAATATTATTTCAATTAGCATGAAATTGGTTTTTTGGTTTTTGCTTTTTGTTTTAAATTCTCTTACATTTCATGAACTAGCACAGTATGAAACTAGCATGAAACTAAAAAATAGATTTCAGAACTAGTGTTTTATTCAGAACGAACTTAAAATGCTTTCTGTAAAGAAACTTCCAAAAACAATATTAAAAATCTTTCGTCAGAAACCTTGGAAATTTGCTTTCATCTTCACAAATATTTTGTGTAAGATTGCAATGTCATATAATGATCCTTTAATTACCTGCAAGAACATAACTTTACTTAGTTATTACTAATGGATGCCTCTTCAGGGTTGTATATCTTACACCTTATCTAAATATAACCAGCGTTAATACTACACCGAACCAAAGACAGCTGAAACCACAATAGAATACTTCCAAAGACTTGAAGATGTATTAAAGATAGATTGTCTTTTTTTTTTTTCCCTAGCTTTATTTATTTATATATTTACTTGTTTATGTGATCCAACTCTATTATTTATTGGGGTTTTTCTACAAAACCACAAAACATCCTTAGAGAAAACTAGCCAATTCTCATGATTTTTACTTATTTCAGGCATAGCCCAGTTCCTTCTCTTTCCTGTTCAAACAACTCAGCATCTCCAGTGGCTCCTAGAGGTCACACCCTGCATGTGTGGACATCAGCCATGATGCTGAATCTAATTTTTTTGCAGGAGGAAGCTGGGGTTTTATTTCAGTGTCAGTGGTGAAATAAAATTTACTATGAAGAATTCCTTGAATGGAAATGTGTCCTTCAAAATGTCTGTGATCTCCTCTTATCCTCAATAACAGTGATTCTAGAGGTGTCCTGAACCAAAAGTAGGTCCTCTCTCCCGTTACTCTCACTCCACATTTCTGTTATCAACTCTGGGTAGGCTGCCTTAGGCCAAAGTGTGGACCCTGATACAAGATCAGAGCCAACATTTTGGTTCCAAAACCCTTGCATTATTCTTTCTGAAAAAGAACAACACCACCAAAAAGAAAAATTAATGCAAAACCTTAAATTTTTTTAAAACACCAGTTCTACAACATGAAAGCCCTTAATGTTTCAGAAGGGAGTTTATGAGTTAAAAACCCAAGCATCTTCTTGAGCTTTTCAATTAAACACTTTTAAACACTATTTAAATATGATTTTAAATATAAGCCTAAACTACTGTTAAAGAGTCTGTATCATCATATAACATAAATTTTGCTTTGGAGATCTAAGATGTCCATTTAAGCGATACTAATAGTGACATATTAAGCCCTTCTTCCAAAAGTCCTGTGCTCTAATACCCTCCTAATCACACACCCCCACACCCCCCCATCCTTTTTTCTCTCCAACAAATAAATAAATAAATAAATAGCCCAGATTCTGCCTGGAATAATGTTGCATTTCACCAAGCACACAGATGAATAGATATGTAATGAAGTACTATTTTTTGCTCAGAAAATGAAGAAAATCCAGTGAATGGAAAATTGGGGTTACTGTGTGTGCATTGCAAAGTAATAGTTATTTGAGTATTGAATCTACCAAAAGGAAAATTTGAAAATGATGAAGTGCATTCAGACAAGAAACTAGAAAGCTGGGAGAGGTGAAAAGGGGAAGCTGGCACACTTGTGCTATGCTGATAGCAAGTGTAATAGCAAAAATGTTTGCTTTTGTTCCCAGGGTGGGGAGGATGGGCCAGAGATGTTGCTACTGTTTGTGTTCATGGGAAAAAAAAAAAAAAAATCTTCATTTCCCCTCAGCAGGGACAGGCTGTGTTGCTCTGAGGGTGATTTACCTTGAGAAGGGTGAATAGTTCAGCAACGGTTCGCCTGAAAATGTCATGAGACAAACAAAGCTGAAACCTGGCTGGAATCAAATGAGCAATTTAATACCTGATATATCCTCAAGATACATCCTTGGGCAGGGAACTGCTCTGGGTTTGGTGACTCAGTCATTGAGCTTTTTCCTCCATCTCCAATGACAGTACCGTTATACCCTGGCTCAGAATTTAGTTGGTGCTCATTCATTGCCTGGCTGGTAAATGATGTAGATAGAATAAGAGCAGATACTCACATTTTTTATTGTGAGCATACCCAATGGTTACAGTACGTACCTGAGTCTGAAATAAGCAAGTGGATAGTGCCTTCCTGACTCAGAAGTTAGGGTACAAAACTCCTAAATATAAAAATAACCATAAGTGCTTCTAGAACTGTTTGAGCATTTGCCACTAAAAGATCTGTGGATAAAATCTTTTAAGCATTCTTAAACAAAGGATCGAGTCTTATTCTCTTCCTTCCTCCTAAGGGACACATCAAACTAAAAAATAATGTATTAATTTTTTTTCCTCTTTCTCCATGAACCCAGACAACCTCTTTTCTTTATTAAGGAAAAAAAAAAAAAA
>VXBO01007150.1:16325-43915 GCA_013400135.1 Rhinoptilus africanus
TTTTTTTTTTTAAACGGCATCATTAACTCAAGCTTTTTTTTTAAATTTGGAATTTCTACTTTAGTGAATTAAGAGCTTGGATTTCATTTCACATCAAATCAGAACTGAAGGTACTATAATGGTGTGATAAAAAGTAGTAAAGAGAGCAATTGAAACGGTCCATCCTCCACAGTTTTTCTCACCAATTGTATTAAAAATGGACATATTTTTCCAAAATTCTCTGTTTCCAACCCATAGTAGTTTGGCTATTCCTTCCAACAAGAAACCCATTTCTTGCACCCACCTAACCTATTCTAATGATGAGGCAGCAGAATTATTTCAATCCTTCTCTTAATCTACCTCACTGCAAACTCAAATATACATTAATTAAGTTTTCCATGAAGTAGTCATTGCATGAAGCAACCAACCAGTATCCAAGCCTTGACTTAGCAGCAAAATAGGCAACAGCAGACTTTGGTCATCTTGCAGATTAATTAGAAAGATTCATTGGAAGTCAGTCCTTTTGGTTTCAAGAGCTTTCCAGTATCACATAAGTGAGGTGGATACTGTCAATTCTTCGTCAAGAAAATATTGTCTTGAAATTAGTATTACTGTAACACATATCTGTGTATCTTAGATTGCAGCAAAATATATTAGATTTTTTTTGTTGTTTGTCCAAAGCATCCTTTGTGCTTTACAGATATACAAAAAAAAAAAAAAAATCCAAAAAATCACAGTCCCTGACAGAAAGGTTACAACTAGATTTGAAGTCTTATACCTGATTGTATTAAAAAACTTCAGATTGAAAAGGCAATTATAAACATGTTATTTTTCTATTTACGATTTTTCCTTGGAATATTTAGTATCTGGATTTTTAATTCTTCATAATTTTATGTAACTGAACAAAAATATTGTAGTGAAGAAAATGATCTAGCCTGAATGAAGTACCCTATGGTTTTCAGGAAAAAAAATAATATTCCATAGGAAAAAGGAGATCATGCAACCTAGGTATTCCCACTTCCATACTTGTATACTGGCTATCAGGTTACTAATTCTGTTTCAAGTCATACTGAGTTTAGATAGCCTCAAGGAAAGACATAGGAGCCACCCTATCCAGAAGATCACATAAAGTAGTGCCAAGTGTAGGTTTGAGAGATTTAAGTTTAGAACATGTTGCTCTTATAGGCAAAAGTAAATGTCTTGTTCAATAGGCTACTGGATAAAGTGATAACCCTTGCTGATTTTTTAAAAAGAATTGGGTTGATTTCTTGGTTGATTGGGTGGTATTATATTTTTTTCCCCTAGTACTGTAATGATTTATCTGCCAAATTCAGTCTGAATTTGTAAATGATATCAGATCTAGCCCAACATTTTATTTAATGACTTATTTATTGAAAACATCTACTTAATCCCACCAAATAAAACTTCTTCTGAGTTCTAGGAAGAAGTTCGTATTGTAATGTTGAAGCAGGATACTGTGGTTCCAGGCAAAGCGCCTTCACAAAGCACTAGGAAGACCTTCCGCTACTAAGTACAAGTGGAACAACAGTTCCAGATTACCGTTTATCACAGAAAAAGATGAAAAAGATCAAAGGTTTAGTTTGGGAGTTTACTGTAAAGAAAATCTTGTATAAATGCAATGCCAATCCAAATACCTTCCACAGATTTGTTTTCATTTAGTTTATAACTGGGCTATATATTTTTACATTCAGAAGATTAAAATGATACACAGAATAAAACCAAAACAAAACAAAACAACCTTTCAAACAACTAACAAACTGGTTTCAAAAGCTACACATCTATTTCCAGGAACTTTCTTACACGTTTTGTGAACATCTCTGAGCTCAATCACAGCAGGATTTTTGCGGTATACGGTGACTCTGGGAGGTTTGTAACATGAAGTTTCTGCAAAGAATCAAGTTTTTTAAATCACTAGGACACGAACATTCCCCTTAGCTGATATGTATGGGCTTTTTACCTACAGAGTAGTAATAGTGGTCTGGATACAAACTCAGGATTTCTATTTACTCAACTAGATTATGAATTGAAGGAATAGGGAGGGAAAAAGCCACTTAAGCAACTGGGAGCACCACCATAACTGTCCTTTTTTTGCACTGTGTGTTGCTAAACAGAAGTATTCTTTTTTAAAGTTGTCTTTAAAAAATAACACATGATCTTAAGGCATGAGGATCAACTGAAACACAAAAAGCATGTCTGGCCAGCATTCAAACACAATGCTCGGTTTTACGAGGGAAAAGATGCATGCAATTCATCAGTGTTCCTTTCTACTTTCCATATCTGTTTGATTCCGGTTTCAGTCTGTGGCTTATTTAGTTTTTGATCTGTTTTCCACAGACGCTGTGTTTAGATGCATATGGCTTTCACTGCAGTGCCACTGAGTTACGATCGTTGTAACACACAGAAAACAACATTAAAAAGTACCCATTATTCCAGCATTTTTTTTCCTTTCCCAGTGGGATTTGTATTTCCACAAACTGGGTGTCTGAAAGAACTAAATAAAAAAAAAAAAATAAAAAATATATATATAATGGATGATTTGGAACTGAGGATGGAATCTGTAAATGGAATAGTTACAGTATGGAAACGGTTCATCCACTTATGTGTATTTTGCATACCCTGACTGCACTTCCCTTGGTTCTCTTGGAGCTACAGCTCTGGGAGGAAGCTGGAGGAAGACCAGGTTTATCAAGGGCATTGAAGCTCAGGAAAGGCTGAGTGCACCAACCTTGTTGTGACCTTAGCTGAAGCTGGCAGACTTTACTCATGGGAATTTACATCTTTTCTCAGTGGTTTAGTTACCTTTCATGATACTTAATGATACTTATCCACCAAGCTACTTTAAGGATATATTGATTATTTGAGGTTGTAAAGGTACAAAAACCAGCACAATCCAAATGCTTAGTATTTTATTGTTTTTCTTTCATCTTAGTTGTTTTAAAAAGATAGTGAAAAATATGAACCATATAAAATGGAGCTACATTAATGAGCAAATGAGGTGCCTGGTTAAGCAAGCAGCAAGAGTATAACAGTTGATGTGGAGCTCGCCACAAAGGGACGATGGTACCTGAGGCTTCATTTTAATGCTAACGTGCTAGTGTTTCCCTGCTAACCAAGTCATCACAGGCTTCCTTTGTGCTATTTCAGGGTTTTTTAAACATTTGTTTTTACTCTTGTAGGTACATAATCTACTGAAATCAGGAATGTGTGGCCATAGTTTGTCCTTCAGGTTCATCTTAGTTTAAGTAAGGAAAGAAAACATTAAATGCAGTAAACTGAGAGATATAAACTGAGCGAGCTGGAGAAGTTCCTTCCAGTTTAAATGCCTTTTCGATTGTTAGGGTAAATGATGGTGAAGGTAGCTAACAGAAGAGAGAAAAATCAATCCAGGTTTAAAGATCATCCCAGAATGCATTTCCTAGTTACACTACGGATAGCTTCATTACATAGTAAATATACCATGTGCACTTTAAAAGTACTTTACAGGAGTTATACCTTACTTTTTATACACTAATACATGAATGAATACTGCATTTTTAAAACGCTACATAAAAATATGTCTTAGTACATATTTTTATTAAAGAACTGAAGACTGGGATTGTCTTATTTCATTGCATGGTAACTTTTATCTATCAATACTATCACATCTAGAAAGATTTTTCAGCTGTGTGTCAGTAAATGCACGATGCTCACAATTTGTATTCCCAAAGACTACATTTATGATTTTTTGTTTACTTATAATGCAGCATGGTTGAGCTTTAAAAAACTAGCAGAGCCCTGGAAGAGCTCTGATAATTATGCAAAAGTATAGAAATAAAATAATAGTGCAGGGAAGCATTTATGTTATTAATAATTCAACATACGCATCCTTGGGGGAGAGAGTAGTTGGTTTTTAACATGGCACTTCTAAATCCCGGCAGGGCAGACACAGTGGACACACCAATTACACTAGTATTACTCAGCTCTATATGCTTTCACCCTGGTTACAATAGACACACATGACTGACAGTTTTCCTACAGCATGAGTCAGGAACAGCATCTGAAACTCCATATTACTTCAATATTATTAAACATTTGCGGTACATTAGCATGTACATGGCTTTAGTAGCAAAAGCTTTAAAAATGAGCATCAGCTAAAACTCAGGGATCTTTTTTCTTTTAAAAGGACCAAAGACCTGGCTAGGAAAATACCAGCTTGCCCTGACAGCAAGCATACTGAGCAGTCTCCGTCCATGCCTAAGTCGGAAATGTTATGAGAGGACCCCCACAGCACTGCAAGATTCCTGTCTATCTGTTTTCTAACTTTAATAATAACAAAGTATCTGGGGAGCATATCTCAGAGGAGAGGATTGAAATCTGATAAAAAGGTGATGAAGTTGAAACGTTAAAGTATGATTGTGAGGACAAAATCATATTTAAGGATTGTGGTTGATGGCTGTATCATGCACACATACAATATGGGATCTGGAGAAGACGAAGCACCATTCTGCTCATCTCTTTCTGGTACCTCCCCATTAATTTTGTGCCCTCCAGCCCTCGTGTTGTGTTGCCTGGTGCCACACTGACGTCTTTGTTCATAGTGTTGTTTCAGCAACATTCACGCTGGTCACAGATCATTCAGTTCCCCCATGAGTGGCGGTGCAGTGTAGACCTGGATCACGGTGAGGGCGATGAGTTGACCTCTGAAGTGGGCTGTAGTAATTGATTTGACTGGGTTGCAGAAAGCTAGTCGTGTTCTGACCTTGTCGTGTAAGATCCTGCTGACATATTTTTCATGTTGTATGCCACTATTAATTCATTCATCAACAAAAACATTTTACTGGTCTGTCACAGCACTCACACCGGTCCAGGTTTCTTTCATGGACCTTTAAAAATCATCCTTTTTCCACAACATTTCTTCACATCACAGATGACCTTCTGATCTAGCTTTGAGCCTTGGCAGAGGATGTGGCCCTGACAGTCCCAGTTTACTTTGATTTCTCTCTTTCAACATTTTGCATCATGGAAATGTTTTCCTTTATGATTGGTGAGGGTGACTATTTCTTCTTGGCTTTGCTGTTCCTTTTTCTAGGTGCAGGACTTCCATAAGGCAAAACAGACTGGTCAAGGAAACACTCAATACAACAATGCAATTAAAGATTTCATATTATAAAAGTCAGAACAAAAAGATATTGAAATTATGAAGCTAAAATAAACCATCTTACTGTCAGCACAGGCTGCAAACCATGACACTCAAAATTCAAAATGCAATTGAAGAAAAATTTAGAAATGAAATGTTTTGATTCAGGCAAAGCTGTGCAGTCTTTTTAACTGAAAAAAATGTTCTTCTGAAAAGTTTTCAGCAACTTCTAACATGATTTTCTTAAATAGTTCTCTGACAATAAAAAAACCCACAAAAAAACCCCACAAAAACTTCCAAAAAATCCAACCCTCTGAAAAATGCAAATTGTTCTCATTGAAAAAGAAAAACTGATTTTCATGGACCTAGGGCAAACTCTTCTATCCTTTCTCTAAAGTAATAGTTTGCACTGCTGAAATCTTTAATAAAAGGGAAAAAAAGAATTTGCAGGGTAAGCTACTATTGTACTTGGAAAAGGATGACACAGGATCGTCCTGTGAGAGTAGTAAATGCAGCAAAGAATAGAAAATTAAAAGCGTCACATTTACTTCATAAAAGTAGAGGCTAACATGCTGTTATGATGGCAGATATCAATAGAGCAGATTTAATGATATGACATTCTGCTTTAAGAGTTAAATAAGAAAAAAAAATAGAGAAGAACTTCTCACCAATTACTTGTAGCCTAGTTATAAATTAACCATTTTCTCAAAGTTTCCATTGCCATGAATTTCAAGCTTAATAAATTTATTCTAAAATGCATATCGACTGAGGATTTTTTATTAAATGCCTGTAGAGCATTAACTTGCGGAGTCACACCATTGGGCCTGGCCACAAAAACCCTTTATGTAATGAATGGATTTTCAATATTCTGCTTTACAGATATCTAAACCTACAAGCAAATAAAAGTAGAAATGAGATGTGACAGTATGAGGACTGATTTCCACCAAAGATTTTATCTTGTAGAAGGGTTATTTTGTGTGGAGGTGCCTCTACTCGGAGCTTTCAGGCAGTTCAGCGTCCTCACAGTGGCAGGGCAGAGGCATCTGACAACAGAGCAGAGCACTCAGCATAGGCATTGCTTTGTAATGCATGCAGTGGGACAGATAAACTAATTAGAATGTCACCAGAAGAGAGCTATGCCTAAAGCATTTTCTCATATTTCAATTCATATGTTCAATTCATATTTTGAAAAAAAAAAGAAAAGAAAAGAAAAGAAAGGTTAGCCATCTCCCATACCCTGCTGTCTCTGATCTGTAATAATCTACTAAAATAACAAAGCAGTATTATTCTGGATTATTTTCTGGGGTGGGGAGGAAGGAGTTTAATGACTGTACATTTGAGGATGAGGTCTGTAGAGCAGCACCACAGGAGTGTCTCACACTGCACAGAGAAGCACACGGCAGAGACCTGAGCAGGTCCATCCAAATGCTGTAGCTCTGAGGGCAGCTTTATTCCAGAATTGGTAAAGCCACTTTCATGAGCTTCCTAAAAGGAGGCTGTTACATGCAGATTTGCCCATAGTGCTTCTAGGCTTGGTTTGGATAGCCTTGAGAGACCTCAGATGTCCTTGCTACATGCTGCCCAATAACTTCAACCTTAACATTATCATATGCTAAAGATCAAAATAAATACTTTAGGTGGTTAAATCCTCCAGGGAACTCCTATGTCTTTGTCTCTAGGTATTATGCGAAGGACTCCTTCAAACTTCTCCATTTGCAAACCCACTCTCCGTTATTCTCCTCTTCTGCCACCCTGCCTAGTTTTCTTTCCATTGATTGTATGTACGTCTTATTTCCATTCTGGTTTTTAGAATCCCTGCCTCTCCAGAGATGGGTACCTCCGAAGCTGGCTGGGGTCTGAAACATCATTGTTTGCAGTCCACAAAAAGGTTTCCCCTATTTTTTTCCAGATGATGAATCACACACGCAATTCAATGGATGCTAAATATACTGTTCTCAATATCTCCAAAGCCTTATCAAACCTTATAAAAAAAGACTTCAAATATCACTGTGATTAAAGTAGATTAACATGCCTGATTTTCAAAACCCTTTACAGAATTTTGTGGAAATGATCTTGTATTTCACTATATTCTCAATTGTTAGCAACTTCAGCAGTTCCCAGCACAACTTTCTAGCTTCATTTAAATTTTCTGTTAATCTTCCTTACCTGCTTTTCCATAAAGTAGAACAGAATTCATTCAAACAAATAAAAAACATGAATACATCACTTAATATGAGCTAGATGTGGTGTTCTCTTAGAAATATTTTTTAGTACCTCTTGAGGACTTCAGATAAGCAATTATTAGTAAAGTTCTTGGAAAATCAATATAAACACAAACAATTTGAAAGGTGAAAAGTGACTTGGGATGTGTTAATACCAAATATAGAAGCCATGATGTGGTGTAGTACACATTAGAAATATTAAACACCTTGATAATGACTGCTCTCTCAGGATGAAGTGTGAATGAAATTCCTGTAACCCTTAAATCCAGAGACACTTAAAAGTCAAATAACCATGGAATTTATAAAGCAGAGTAAAAACCAAAGTTATAGGAACTTTTGAAAATAAGCATATGAGCCTAATTTCTTCAATATTAAAGAAAGTGTTCTAAAATTGGTGTAATTTTTTTTTTTTTAGAGTTAACCCTTGAGAGTTAATGAAAAGTAACAAACTGCAACAGCGAACTAACGTTGTGTGATCAGCACAAGGTCTTTTCTTGTCTGCCTCAGCCAAGGAATCAGGATAAATGCTAATTCTGTGATTTTCGTATTGTAGTAACTTGGCTCTCTTATCACTTTCCATTATACTGACTTTCTCATGAAAATGGACAGAAAATGACAAATCACAGCTAGAGTTTCTTTAACATGTTGGCTGCCCTCTAAGAGGTGTAAGTAAGCAAGTAAGTTTCTTCTACTATCAAAAAATCATTTGTCTAGAGAGCTGATGAACAAAATAGTGTTGAGTCTGTAAGGATACCTACAAATTGTCCTGCTATTTTGCCACTCCAATTTGCTCTGGTCCGACACCATAAGTTGTTACTACCATGTTGTCTTTCATCATTACCATTAAAGCATTGATTGGCTTACTGTCTTACTTCTTTAAACTTCCTTTTTTCCAACATTTCGTCTCAGAGTGCATCAACTTCTCAGGCCCCTATTAATGCCCCTTCAGCATTGCACAGCTTTCATGAGGTCAGACACAGCCCCTTGCCTTATTCACATTTATGTTTCATGAAAGCCCCTTTTGATCCCCAGCTCTGTCAAGCTGGTTGGTATAGGAATTTTATGTTTTTTCAACATCCCCTCCTTTTTTTTTTTTTTTCTTCTTTTTTTTCCCCTTCTCCTTCTGTCTTTTAGAACATGAACTTAAAGGGGAGCCTTCATTCCTCACAGCCGTGAAGAATGTTCTAGCTTCAGCTTTTAGAAAAGCACTGCATAAATTGAAACATGAATTATCGTTATGAAAAATATAATAAATGTTTTGTTAAAAAAGTAATTTAATGGAGACTCTAATTTTATTGTCCATGTGTATTTAAAAATACCAATCTATCCGAAAAAAAAAAAATTGTAAAGTGGTAGAAGAGCAGATTGTTGTTTTAGGATGTTTATAGATAAGGTATCTTAGTCTACCAAGCTCTATAAAATGTATTTCAAAAGCAAAAAGAGGGAAGGAGCNTTAAAAAAGTAATTTAATGGAGACTGTAATTTTATTGTCCATGTGTATTTAAAAATACCAATCTATCCAAAAAAAAAAAAAATAAAAAAATGTAAAGAGGTAGAAGAGCAGATTGGTGTTTTAGGATGGTTATAGATAAGGTATCTTAGTCTACCAAGCTCTATAAAATGTATTTCAAAAGCAAAAAGAGGGAAGGAGCTCTGTTTGGTTGATGGTTTTCTCTTTCTGTCTGATCTCCCCTCATGTTCCCTGTACAGCTGGTCAGCTTCTCCTCTTCTTCATTTCGGGCTCCCTCAAAGCCAATCCATTATGCAAATTTAAAATGTGCTAAAAAGGAACTCACACCCAGCAGCGTCCTTCTGCAGAATAAACAAGTGTTTCACCTATGCGTATCCTAATATGTTAATTCCCATTACTATAATAAGAGTATTTTCCTATGAGAAATCACTATACCAAGAAGCTAATGGTGTATGACTGGCTTCTAATGCTATCTTTCTCTGGGAAGTTTGATAAAAAATAAGACATTCAGAACATAAACAACAGGGTTCCTCATTCCAGAGTTAGTCTTGTAATAGCCATTAATATCAATAAATAGCTTTAGTTTTAAGAATAAAGTAGACTGTCCACTTTCAGTGTGCATGCAACATGCCTGAAAAACACAAAAGTGAGAGAAAAAGCAAGCTTCTCATTAGTGTACATTTTTTTTAAATTTTAACCTTCACAAAACCTGACAGTATCTCTGTGAATTTCATAGTTAGACCC
Source organism: Rhinoptilus africanus (assembly GCA_013400135.1). Lineage (NCBI taxonomy): Eukaryota > Metazoa > Chordata > Aves > Charadriiformes > Glareolidae > Rhinoptilus > Rhinoptilus africanus. Next base: position 25,879 of record VXBO01007150.1, read on the forward strand.
CTGAAAGCTGTTCAGAATTGCAAATGTATACACTGAGCCTTCCAAAGCAATAACACACTAATCCAGTGATTAGCCCTGCTGCTATCACAGTGCAGGCTGAAAGTAAAAAAAAAAATTAAAAAAAAAATTAAAAATGTCCAAACCCCCAAAGTTCCTTCTTTTCACAAGGGTTTAGTTATTCTGCAGAGTATAATATCACCAGCTACTTTCTGCAAAGAATCGATATTTCTGCTAGAGGTTATGAACTCTTTTCTTGCTTGCCTGATGTCATCAGTACTTTAACACACAGTGCAGGGTAATCGCCAAATCTCAGTCTCCTGACTCTTAGGAATTACGGTGTTGTCTATTGACCAGTCTGTTAGATGGCTGGCTCCCAGCTTCAGTGATGTGTGACTTCCAGACCAGGCTGGCTAGCAACTGTACCATTCAGAGGCAGGTATCAGACCTGCATCTGGCCGCTGTTGTTCAAGTAGAAGAACCAGAAAACGCCGAACTGTAGTTCTCAAAATGGAGTGAAATTTCAAGAGTGAGATCTTTTTGGTAAAAAGATCTATTGCAAGGTGTTTCTCTTCCTGTAAACATTTGTGCCTGCTGTTAATGAAGTGTCAAGGATGACTGTAGGGTAATGTGTACAGCATTTTCAGAAATACAGACTTAAGGTACAATATAATAATGGGAAAGCCTTGGTTGTGTGTTTCAGGGTTAATTATCCTAAGGGCTGAGAATAAAGATGGCATCCTCCAATCAATCACATCTTTGCTGGATAGGAACAAAACAGGAAAAATATCTGTAATGAAAGAGCAGGAGATTGGAGTAGCTTAAATGAAAACCGTATATACTTTTTTTTTTTCTCTTCTTAAAAGCAGTTTAAAACCTAAAAAACAGGCAAAGACATAATAACTTTTTAAAAATGTTATGCAAATGCAATGCCAGCGTCCTCAGTACAGTGATAAATAACCAAATATGTTTTCTTTTCATTAAACATTCTGTAAGTTACTGTGGGTTTGCATTTTAAAATAAATGTCGTAGGTTTTGTGCAATTAGATTGAGAAAATGGAATCAAATAACATTGTATTTTTGTTATTGCAGTCATTATGACAAAATGCTGCATTATGTATGTTTATCTACAGATGTTGAGAATGAAATTGTGCCTACTGTCGCTGCCCATAAGTATGCGGGTAGTTGGAATCTAAGAAGCCAACATACAAGGTTTTGTGGAATGATAATAAATACTGATAGAAAATAAATACATGTACAGAGAGACAGACCACTAGTTAAGGTTATCCATCTGATACACCACAGAGCAAGCTGTCTCCTGCATATACTAATTTGAGCCTGTTGTATCTGAGCTAAGTGCTGTACTTTCAAGGACCCTGAGTGCATTTCTGGACCTTCATTGACCTGACTGGGCTCTCCTGGGAATCCCACCCAGGCACCCTCTACCCATTCTTCAGGAGCCCTGCTTAAGATGAGCCCTGGGACCTCAGATGTGTTACGGGTGTGACTATCTTCAGCCCTGGCCTTTACCATTCCTGACCTGTTGACTTGACTAGTCACCTCCCATTTGTGTGATGACGGTTAGGCTGTTGATGGAACCTCCCCCTTGGCAGCTCTGCAGAGCCATGCTTGGATCTTCTTGCTCAGGCACACATCCTTGGTGGTCAGGTTGTCACCACTGCCTGAGTTGCGGTCACCTTCTGTTCATGTCTTGTCCTTCCTGGTGGAGGAACCTCACTCTTGAAGCATTGTGAATATGTTGACAACTTTACCATTGAAATCAGTATCACAACATGCTTAGCAGTAACAGATGAAGGAGAAAGCTAACAAGAAGCCTGACTCCTGGGTAGCAAGTCTTGCTGGAACAAAAAGGGATTGTCTTCTGGATTTTCTGATTGACATCCATCTTTGATTTTTTACACAATAAGTCTGAAAAATTTGAGAGACTTCTATAATTTTTACTTAGGAAAAACCGTGTTTCAGTGCTTTTTGTAATACAGTTAAACTTTCTTGGTTATAATTTTACCATCTTTCAGAATCTTGCTGAACTCTAAAAGACTTGGTAACCGGTATTTATATCATATTACTTCTGCATGAGCAATGGCTTTACGATGCATAAGTATTTATTAGGAAATAATCACAGAATCAATATGCAGAGCTTGCTTTTCAAAGTCCTAAAGTGCCAAGACACATATCAGTGAGTACAAAGAAACAAATAGAGTTCACATTAAACACTTAAATGTGCCTGAAAGAACACCCACAAGAACCTAAAAGAACACCTCCCCCCATATATACATGATTTTCAGGAAGGTATAATAAAGTATAAACCTGCTTTCTTTGTTTATTAGTTTGGCATACACAGTTCCTTTGTGGCTTTGAGAGTTCTTTGGCACATCAAAAATCAAGCTGTTATTCCTTCATGATACACCATTTTATGATTTTCAAATATTTGCTGTTTGCTTCCTTCCCCCCAACCCACCCCCCATTTTTCTATGGAAAGGAAAGGAGTTTCATCTCCTTCCAGATATTCTTTATTGCTGGTGAAGTTTCATGGCAGTTTCTTGGGGATATGATGGGAGGTTATCATCTTTTCATGAGGAAAACAGTCATGAGCAAGCCCTGTGAATTTTTCCACTTCTGTCAGCCAGTTCCAGCTCAATTTGATAGTCTCTTCAGGGGACAAGGGATGTTGCAGGGAATATTAGATGCAATAGAGGGATCAGATTTTATCTACTAGCTGGAGACCACATCCACTATTTGCAATGTCTAGTAATTAAAGTGGCTGAATCTGGCCTGGTGCTATATCATGGCTGATACGTTTATACATATAACAGACAGCCTCCGACCCCAAAACTTTATAATTTTAGGGCAAGAGTTTCACCATATGACATATAAAGCACCCACAGGCTGCACAATGGTGCATCTAAGTCACTGGTCTCACAGGAGATGGTGTGAGACATCACACAGGGAGAATATACCACCCTTGCCACTGTCTCCCTCCAATCCCCAGCATCACAGCTGAGGGATTATGGATGTGCATTGCTAATGCTTGCTGTCTATGAACTTGTCTAATTGTTTTTTGAACCTAATTATATTGTCTGCCTCTATAGTCTGCTACAGCAAAAAAATGCAGAAGTTCACTCCCCATATATTCCTCTGTTTTATATCAATCTTCACTAGCTTAGTGAGTGCTTCTAGCTTCAGTACTATAGGTCACCTTCGATTTGCCTCCCAGACTAATGGTGGTCCAGGGATTCACGACTACTGCAGCCCTCTAGAAGGTGCAGATCTGTCTTTTTTTCCCCCTACAAACACATGTAGAAGGGCATACCATCTTCCAAAGGGGTTGCTTCCCTCTTCATTTTGCTGTTATGACAAATCACAGCATCACCTTGTACTAAGCCATATATATCAGGGAGTATAGAACAGTTTGAGCCAGAAGGAACCTTTCAAGACCATCTAGCCCAACCCCTCTCCCATGGCAGGGACATCTTCCACTAGATCAAGTTGCCCAAAGCCCTTTTGAATACATCAGGGATGGGGCATCTACAGCTTCCCTGGGCAACCTGTTCCAGTGTCTCATCACCCTCATCATGAATATTTTTTCCTTCTGTCCAATCTGAATCTACTCTCTTTCAGGTTAAAAATGTTGCCCCTTGTTTTGGCATTACAGGTCTTGGTAAAAAGTCTCTTTCCATCTTTCTCATAAGTCCCCTTTATACACTGAAAGGCCACAATAAATTCTCCCCGGAGCCTTCTCTTCTCCAGGCTGAACAACCCCAACTCTCCTAGCCTGTCCTCATAGCAGAGGTGCTCCAGCAGTATTCTATGAAAAGGGTAAAAGAGAAGCAGGCCTTTAAGAGAAGAGATGAATGAGACACAACCGGGATTTGTGGCAGGGTAAATTAAGTAACATGTCCAAAATTAAACCTCAAGAGGTGAGAATCCAAATACCCTCATTTCCCACTTTGTGAAGAAAAGACCAATGTCACTTTGGCTACCGGGTTTTCTTTTGCATCGCACTATTCTAAGTTTTCTGGCAGTGAATCATTCTGAGAGATAAGCTTACTTTTAATTTTCTTTTTATTAACCAAGTTCGGGTTTTAGTTGTTTTTTGTTGTTGCTTTAGTTTAGTTTAGTGTTGTGGTTTGTTTGGTTTTTTTGTTTTTGTCCTTAAATCTCTTATTCTCTTGGCAAAGGAGATTTTTTAACATCATATACATCAATTCTGTGGCACTTGCACAGAAGGAAGATCCTCTAAAATTATATCTCATAAGATACTCTCCATGTGAAGAGGTATAAATGAATGCTTTATTGTGTCATTGCTCAGAACTAGACACTATTGGAATGTTTTTACTGAGTGAAGAATTTAAAAAGACTCCCCCTCTCCCCACAAATTACCAGCCCTCATAACTTCTTTTAAAGAAAATTATTTTAGAAATGAGAAGAAACCTCTAAATTGTTTTCATAGTTCAAATGTAGAACCTCTTAAGGAGTAAATTATCTGTTTTCTGAATGAAAAAATCCTCACCTTCTTTTCACTGTTGTAATTGGTTTTTTCCCATACCCTGTAAGCAACTATAACTATTTAATCGAAAGAGTGACATTTCCTGATATTGATTTGCTTCCAACGTTCCAAGCAAGAAATTGGCATTTTGGCATAGTGTTCAATAAGATGCTGTGTGAAAGTTCAGGAGATCCAGGAGGGAAAACTTGTGTAAGTCTGACCACCGTTTGATGATTAATTTGTTTTTTTCTAAAGTAAGAGTACATGGTTTTAATCGAGACTTGAAGTGTGAGTAACCAACTGTCTTACCCACTCTTGCAGCAGCAGAATCAAATGTTGAAATTGATGATGAGAAAGCAACCCGAGGTTTTTGAAATGGGGTGTTTCCTAGCTGCTGAGTCTAGATCTTCTGGGGTCAAGGTGTGAGGGAAAAATGGGAACCCAGCAGTGCTCCAACAGCTCCTTTATTGGGAGTGACTGGAACGCAGAACACCAGAGCAGACCACTGACTTCACCTGCCATGCTCTCTGAATGTCGCCTAAGTACCCCTATCTTCACTCCTTATATACATGGGTGTTTTACGAGATGTAACCAATATAGTGCTTTTCTGCAGCATGTATGTAGTAGGTGTCAGAATCTCCAGCTGAAGGGATTTTTTTTTTTTTTAATTTGGAAAAAAATAGGATCACAGCTTTTGAGACAAACATGATTTAAAAAAATAATAATAATTTTAATTTATTTTTTCTTTAATTTTATTACAGAATTGTAATGGTTTTGATTATTGGGTATTCATAAGCCTCACTTCTAAGTGAAGCTCAGATGGACCAAGGAATGCATAGGCTGAATGTAAGCAATCGTCCTTCAGACAGACACAGTTCTCCAAGTCAATACTTCTCGCCTCAATGCTTTTTGCTAAGTGATACCAGGTAGCAGAAGCTGCAGCATGATCTGGCCAGAAGACTCCTGGGGGGACTGTGTTGTGTGGAACTGGTACAAAACTGTGATTTTTTTTTTTTATTTTTATTTTTTACACAGTTACAGCAAGAGCTGCTGTACCTTCTTTGAATGTAGCAGAGTCTTTTTATTGAATCCTTTCGACAGAGGCTGTACCAATTTAAACCATTAAAACTAATACTGACATTCTGCTATTTTCAGTTAAGTCTTTTATTCCCAGGAGTACGCTAATCCATCTGAGAATGAGAATATGGGAGATGAGGTGGTTTGGTGTGCACATGGATGAATATCAGAAGAAGGCTAAACAGAGAAAAGCAAAAGCCTTCTTAAAGTATGATTATATTTCTTCTCCCTAATATTTCTGCCTGCCAGAGAGAAAAAAAATATCCCACCCTACTTTATCTCCTGCTGTTTATGCTTTGTCAAAAACTGACTGGGAAACTACAAATGAAGGGATCTCCTTTACCTCACTAGGGAATAAATAGCATTTTCCCCTATATGGTACAATATGTCTTGTGTCTTTGGTAATTGCCGATGCTCTTGTGAATTAGGCTACAATTTTCCACAATATGTGAAGAATTGCAAGTAGCTTGAGCCAAGCAAATTATCAATTTTCATTTTGCTAGTAATTTGCTTTCTTAGGGGTTTACATTAGGTTCTTCAAGAAATGTCAATTTGTGTAGGGCTCTCCTTCCTGAGCTTAATTTTCTTGGCATTGAATAATTTACTTTCTCACTCTTGTCTGTGTACTACTCCAACACATTTAAAAGCTGCAGCTTTTATTCCTTATTGTTCACATTAAGACAATTTAATTAGCTGACCTTTTACTTTCCTTTAAGACAACAACATTAAGTGCAGTAATTATTTGGGTCTTTCAAACATTTTCACAACTACATATTGATTCCAATTAATGTTTCTTCCTGACTAGTTTAAATTTCTATCAATTTTTCCTCTACCTTTAAGTTGTTTTGTTTATACATTTATCTGCAAAAGTCTTACTTGTTTTTATTATTGCTTCCTCCCCTGTGTGAGTCGCCTTCTTTTGAAGGTGTCTGTAGAAAACTAGTTTTCTGACTCCACTTTGGGGTAAAACAATAGGTGATTTCTTCTTAAACTGAGGATTTTTGGGAAAATCTCAGTTCCATTAGGTGATTTTTGACCTCATGCATCTTTCTAAGGGTTTTTTTCCCAGCTTTACTGGTTTCTTGATCTCCGTTCTTCTTCTGTTTATTATCTTGCTTTACAGTAGCAACTGCAGGCTTCATCAAACTGAGGGCTTCATTGTGTTAGGAATTTCGGAAAGGTAGTGCAAACCGCAGTGCAGTGCAATTCCATGTCCTTGGACCAAGTCTATGACATTAAAGGACACATCTGTGATGTAATGGACACATCTAATGTTGATCATCACTAAGGTGGATTGCTGCTCTCCAAGATACTCACATGGCTGCCACTACTTCATATGGCTGTCAGTGCTTCATAATATCATCTGTAACTTATCAAATATATTTAATTATGTGAATATGGAGGAATTCCAACTACAAGCCTTATATACGTAGTTGCCTAAAAGACTTGATTCTAGACAAAACAACTTAAAATCATTCAGGTAATCTGGATCAAAATAAGAACTGAACCTCAGCCAAAATTTCAGACTGTTGAAATTACCTGTAGAATTTCCTGTGTGCCATTCAAATACCTTTTAAAACTTTGCTGGATAAAATTCAGTAGATAGAACTATTTTTTTTTTTTTCCCAAATGGCATTTTTTAATCTTATAATAAGCAAAAAGGCTTGCCAGGAATGATTGGCATTTTAGCAAATGTCAAAGGAAAAGTTCACTTTGCATTTGGGATCCTTCTCTCCAGTGAACAAACTGCTGTGAATTTTGTTTTAAAAGAACAACTAAGCAACATGTAGTCAAATTCTGAAAACATAAAAATCTCAAATAAAGTAACTGTTCAAGGTGGGGGAAATTTAGTGCTTTCTGGAGCTTAGAAGGATGGATGTCTCATCCTGATTTCTATCTCTGACATCTAAGGAAATTCTCATTTTTCATAGAAAAGATGGACAGATCATTTGTCATTTTATCCCAACAATAAAAACCTTATCCATTACACAATAAATTTTAAGAGTGTTGTGATGAAAGTTAAGGAACATGCTGAACCAAGGAGTTTATGTATAAGCTGGTGGCAAAGAATGTGTGTTTGGATGAAAAGTGTTGAAAAGGTATATTAGATAAGATACTGCTGCCCCAAATTCTTACTTACAATCTAGTTCACCAAAGCCAACAGAACATGAGCCAAGACTCATCAGTTATAGTAAAAAATTTTAACAGGCAATGTCTTTTCTTAGCCTTGCTGAATATGACTGGGACAGATTCCCAGGACACCAGACATCCCATCACGGCAAGTTGGAGTCCAGGACGAGTGACAGTGGCATGACAGTAACATTTTAAGGACAGAGGTTCCTGCTGTTTCTGACAAGGATGCTCAGCTTCCTGCAGTGATTGCACTTGTTCATGCTTGAGAGAGTGAAGTAGAAGGTGAATGTCTTTTGGTTCAGATATTAATAGTTAGAAGCTAAGAGTTGGAAGGCTGAGGGTAAAATAGTGCTTTAGCATCGGGGTTATCCTGGAGCAACTTTCAAGGAGTGCTTACCAGATGCCTCAGAGGAACAGGGAATAAAAGAACAGATTGGCGGAAAATAAATCACAAAAAAAGCTTTAAGGTAGGAACCATTTTCAGTTGTTGAGTGTGGGAGATGTAGAATTATTATTGGTGTCAATATTTTCTTGGCTCGTCTCTGACTTTAGTTGCAATAGAAATAGTTTATAGGATTGTGTTTGTCTGGAAAATGATATATGTGGTGTATCAGAGATGATCCCCCTTGTAAAGGCTAGGGGGCAAAGGAACTCATCTGTAGGGTGTGAAAAAAAATTGTCTTCCATATTAAAATGCTTGTACAGTGAAGTACAGGGTTAGGAGATAGTACTGTGCAGTGGTTGCATGTAAGGTCTGGATGGTTTTACGTTGTACTGTTGTACAGTAATATAATATTTGACTGAGAAATTGTGTATTTTAATGTTGATTTTCATGCTATAAATACTAATACAGAAACACGAATACCCATTGTTATGGAAATGTAGTATAAGCCCATACTTTTGTTATGTCCTTGCATTTAAGACACACAGGTAAAATTAAAAACCTCTTTAGTATTTTAATACTCTAATATTTATATACATCTATTTCCTAGTGGCAATGATCCTCTTTTGGCAGGGGTTTCCCTGTGTACAGTATACAGAAGAGATGACATTCGCATGGTATTTCCTTGATATTGCAGAAACGGATCCTTGGAAAACAGCAGGCAAAGACTATTGACATCCAAGTTTGAGAGATACTATTTTTCACTTCTGCTTTGAACAGGGTTTTTTAAGTGAGGCAACAGAAGGGCTGATGTTACAAGTACGTGCATCTTCCACACTATGACTGAGGAAAGGCTGGCTAAGCCCTCACTTAACTCAAATTACCAGGTTTGATCATTACTTCTCCTCCTTTTATGAGGTGTCTTTATAAGTGTATGTGGCTTTTTTATAGTTGTGGGAGAAGTATTTTTGTCCTACCTATATGATGCTGATACACAGAAGTGCTAACTGACTTGCCCAAGATCATACCACAGAGGGTTATGAAGGATAGGAAAATAGTTTAACCATCTTGACTTTCCAAGCTCTTCTCTAAGTACCGTATCCCTTTGTAAATACTCTGAATATTTTTAAGGGCTTTTACAAAAATAATACAAGCTTCACCCTGTGACAGCCTCTCTTTTCCATTCTTTCTTTTGTTTTATCCTGTCTAGGTCATGTTGTTACCGACTTTCTTTACCATATAAATTTAGAAGCTTTGTCAAAGGGACTGGAATGCTTTATTTTGAATATTTGTCTGCAGTAGCAAGATTCTGATTCTTGCAGGAATTTTTTCAGGTGTGATGGTTTTGTTTTTGAAGTACACTGATTTTCAAAGCATTATGTTGCTTTTGCATAATTCCATCCAAAGTCTCCAGCCAGGTTGAGCCAACAGACAAAACTGAGCAAAATATCTGGCTAAATTACTGGTAAACAGCAAAGGATGTTTTCCTCTCCTACTCCACCTCTTCTTCAAACAAAAAAAAAATATTGTTCTTTCCAAAAACCATTTCACGGTAGGGGCGGGTTTTTTAACAAACAAATCCTGTAATATGGCTGTCAGAGAAATTATCTTAAATGCAGAGACANGAAGGGGTGTTATAAGAGATCTCTACCTGGCGTACTTCCAGGTCGAAGCACCTGCGGCAAATAAAGCAGATGTCACAAATACTTACCAGTGCATTGAATTGTTTTAATGCCCCTGAATAAGCTTCTTTTGGCTCAAGTCCACCTGATTTAGGATTGTCTGCAACTTAACTCTTGAGGTTCATTGTACAAGGCATTTCCTGCATTGCCAGGCAATTCTGAAAACAGATCAGAGGACTGAGGTACAACTGAGTAACTGATTTGAATCTCCTGTCTTATCTATCAGAGCCTTGATTCCCTTCGAAGAAAAAAATATCAGTTAAGGTAATCTAAATAATTGGTGCTTGGAAGATGGTTCCTAAGCAGGGCAAGTGAGGTCTCCTCTTAGGGAAGTCTGCTGCCTCCCTNCATAATTCCATCCAAAGTCTCCAGCCAGGTTGAGCCAACAGACAAAACTGAGCAAAATATCTGGTCAAATTACTGGTAAACAGCAAAGGATGTTTTCCTCTCCTACTCCACCTCTTCTTCAAACAAAAAAAAAATATTGCTCTTTCCAAAAACCATTTCACGGTAGGGGCGGGTTTTTTAACAAACAAATCCTGTAATATGGCTGTCAGAGAAATTATCTTAAATGCAGAGACAAGAATGAACTCCTCGTCAAACAAGACAATTATACAAAAACATCTGAATCAGTCAACTGCATAATGATTGTATAGGAAAGCAGCTTAACATTCTGTTAAACAAATGTCTTATTGACCGCAGCCACAGCTGCTGTTGCTATTGCTGCTGTTCAGGAAGGCTGGAGTCACTGGAGCTTCCCTCAGTGCTCTTCCCTCAGAGCATCATGATGCTCTGATTCTCCTAAGCCTCATATACATATACATATATATATATATAACCACCGGAAATTCCCAGCATCTAGCCTTTGAACAACAAAATTAACTGTGCATGTAACGTTGGCATTTGATTCCCACACGAAGGTTTGTCTTCCAGATTTACGGCATTTGGCTTGTGCAAACGTCAGAGACAGACAGCNTTAATGCCCCTGAATAAGCTTCTTTTGGCTCAAGTCCACCTGATTTAGGATTGTCTGCAACTTAACTCTTGAGGTTCATTGTACAAGGCATTTCCTGCATTGCCAGGCAATTCTGAAAACAGATCAGAGGACTGAGGTACAACTGAGTAACTGATTTGAATCTCCTGTCTTATCTATCAGAGCCTTGATTCCCTTCGAAGAAAAAAATATCAGTTAAGGTAATCTAAATAATTGGTGCTTGGAAGATGATTCCTAAGCAGGGCAAGTGAGGTCTCCTCTTAGGGAAGTCTGCTGCCTCCCTATGGCCCAGGTTAAGGACATCACCAGGAAACTTCCTAGCCTGGTACAGCCCTTTTGCTACTCTCCAATGTGGGTGGTGATGAAGCTGTAACATGTAGTCCAAGGAGAAGATCAAAAGAGAATTCAGGGCTTTGGGACAGTTGGTAAGGAAATCTGGAGGACCAGTTGTTTTCTGCTCTCTCCTCCCAGTTCTGGGCAGCAACACTGGAAGAAATAGATGAGCCCAGTCTATTAATACATGGCTCTGTGGGTGGTGTCACAGCCACAATTTTTGGGTTTTCAATAATAGGATGACCTATATGGCACCAGGCTTTCTGGCATCAGATGGGATTCACCTTTCTGAAAGGGGGAATAGGGCCTTTGCTCACAAGCTAGCAGGGCTCATTGACAGAGCTTTAAACTAGGCTTGAGGGGGGAGGAGGGATATCAGGCTTGCCAATGACAAGCTGTGGGATGACACACCAAGGTTGTTTTACAGAGATGCCAGCAAGTGGTCCCTGCAGCCTGTTGCTTTAAGATGTGCAGGCTACACTGCAGCACACTTGAAGTTTTACAGAGATGAGCCTGGGGCTCATGAGGTCATAGGAGCCAAGAGGGAAACACCAGTGAAATACCTCAAAGGAATTAAGGTGTCATGGGCAACAGCACAGTTGAAGTGCCTCTACACCAATACACGCCACGTGGGCAACAAACAGGAGGAGCTGCAAGCTACCGTGGAGAGCTGTCTGTGAAGAATAGCAACAAGCAGGTTGAAAGCTTATGGGTAAGAGAGACTGAGGGAATGAAAGGAACCTTGTGGTTGGTGTCTATTACAGCTCACCCAATAAAGAGGGGGCTATTGATGAAGCCTTCTTACTCCAGCTACAAGAGGCATTGTACTTACAGGCTCTTGACGTACTGGGTGACTTCAACCACCCTGACATCTGCTGGAAAAGTAGCCACGGTGAGCTATAGGCAAATGAGGAGACTCCTGGAGTACACTGATAACTTCTGAAGCCAGGTAATAGACAGCCATAACAGGGGGGATGTGATACTGGACCTATTGGTCACAAACAGAAGTGAACTAATGAGTGATGTCAAGATTGGAGGCAACCTGGGCTGTAGTGGTCATGCAGTGGTGGAGTTCACCTTCCTGAGGGATAACGGTCAGGAGAAGAATAAAGTCAGGCCCCTGAATTTTAAGAAAGCAAATTTTCAGCTCTTCAAGCACTTAGTCAACAGGACATGGGAAACTACCCTTGGGGACAAGGGAGCAGAACAGAGCTGGTAGATCTTTAAGGATGATTTCCATAAAACATTTCAAGGATTAATGGCTTTAAACTAAAAGAGGGAAGATTTAGACTAGATATAAGGAAAAAATATTTTACGTTGAGGGTGGTGAAATACTGGTGCAGGTTGCCCAGACTGGGCCTAGAGCCCCATCCCTGGAAACATTCCAGGCCAGATTGGACAAGGCTCTGAGCAACCTGATCTAGTTGAAGATGTCCCTGCTCATTGCAGGGGAGGTTGGACTACATGATCTTTAAAAGTCCTTTCCAATCAAACTATTATATGATTCTAAATAGAGAATCGGGTTAAAAAAGGATGAGAAACTAGAATAAAAGAGCAGGGATGTTTATGTGTTCGTTACCCAACAGTTCAGATGAAAATTCCCACTTAAATGATTCAAACTCTTCACATAGTGAATGAACCACAGTATGAATGCAGTAAAAAGTAATACCATATTTTTTTTAATGGAGATACAGAGCAATTTCAAGTCCTAAAAGAAGAGTCTATCTCGGTCAAATATAGAAGCACCTTCTCACAATAGTTGTCCACCTCTAATGTGAGTTTGTCAGCTCTTTGGTGCTAGGATAACCTCTTCAAGTTGTTATTGTTTCCTGGGGCATTTACATCTGAGAGTATTTATTTTAAGGAATGACAGTACTTAATGCAAGAAGTTGTATTCAAGATGTTAATATTTTAATACTTGTTATAGAGGAATTATTGTAGTTTTGTTAAAAGCGAAGAACATGTGACCATCAGACCGTTCCTCCATGACGACTTTGGTTAGATTTAGGTTTTCTGAAAGCAGCAGGTCACACACTTAACAGCATCCATCATGACTGTTAGTGGATATTATGGTATTTGAGATCATGAAATTAAAGAAAATTTAAATGCTTTTCCATCCAAGATTGTTAGAATGTGAATCCTAGAGATAACCCCCTATTGCCTCCCAAGATGCTCCTTAGAGCAGTTTGCTATTTTTCTATTAATTGTGTCGGGAATCAATAAAACTTGTTTAGGAAGGTTTGATTTATCAGTGTTATCTTAAATGCAGATACTGTGGTAAGTTTATATACATCCAATAATTCATTGTGTTCATTTCCACTGACAAAAGGTGGCCAACTTGTCTAGGAAGAGAAAGAGAGATATACACCACTGCCTAACAAAGGGAGGATGCTCAAAACCATCATATGCTGTTGATTGGTTTGGGCCGTAATTTGTTCTGTCAAAGAGTCAGCATGCCAGTCATAGGAAATGATGAGCAATCTTAAAACTGATTGTAAATTGCATCTGACTGATTGGCAAAGTAATCAGCTGAGGGAATCAACCCTGGGCATGCAGAGCACCTTCTCCTGCCATCAGGTCATGCAGCTGCGGCAAGTTGAACAAAATGGCAGATCTTTCAGAGCACAAAAGAGCATAGTCCAGCCCCATGCAAACACTTCACTTAAGTATCATTGGGTGTTTTGTTTCCCCTGTTACTTGCTCTTGGCTAGTATCCATCCACTCAGAACCTCTTCAAATGCCTGCTTGTGCACTTTATACAGCAATTTTGTTTTATTGGGCATTCATTACAGTGCCCAGTTTCTGTGTAAAATTGCTGTGTACTTGTTAGGAGAGATGTTGGCACTTGAATTACACTTTTTTCTCAAGAGGTTTCCCTGCCTTTTCACTTGCCCATTGAATGACCATTAATGTGGATGAAAAGCATAGGCTCCTGGGAAATGATTAGAAAAGAGTTCCCTGCCAAGTAATGATTTTACTGAGTTTACTTTGATTTCTTGCACATAGTTGGTTAAACATGAGTAGACTCAAACAAAAAAAACATATTGGTAGGTTAAGTTTTGCGCACGCAGTAGACATAGATAAAAATATGAGTGTCTACCTTATGTAAAATATACTTTTACACCACACACTTCAGCCTCTTAAGGAGAGCCTTCCTAGAGACTGTGAATCTCTTGTAATAGGAACTGAGTTAAGACTCATTGAAGCTTAGTGTGTAGAGTTGCTGAAATGTTGGTTGTACCAACTAACATGTCAAAATTGTCCCTCCTCTCCAGACTGAAAAATAAGGGAAAAGACTAACCCCTTAGAAACAGATCGCTGGAGCCATTTGCTGAAACTCGGAGGTTCAGTACTTTTTATTTGTGGATGTACAGGCTTTGTTTGATGTTGCTGCAATTATTTAAGTAGGAAGATGCAGACAATAAGCACAAGAAGACAGAAAATATTGGCAGTGGTAAAGGTGTCTGCAACTCAGCTATTAAGCCCTTAGTGTGGAACCGCACACTCTACCCACACTGCGCAAGACTAACTCCTTATGGAGCACGGAGTGTGTACTCACACCGAAGAGCACCTGGATCTCTTCCAGGTTCTAGTAACTCCAAGTGCACTTGGAGGGCATGTTTTTATACTTTTTCAGCTCAAAGTGCACTCCAAAAATGTTAAGTCCTCTGCCATGTCTTGCTAGAAGTGCCAGATTTGGCAAAAGCCAAGTGTACATATTGTATGCTTTGGATTGTGGCAGCAGATGAATGGGATTGTTGGAAGGAAAAATCACTATCGATCACTCCTTAAGCAGTGTGGGAGGGAAAGAGGACCATCTGAAACACTTCTTCTGACTTTACCCTCAGAGGGAACTAACTGGTTCCTTCAAAATCTAAGCCTGAGAACTAACCAATATGCAGAGAGTGATGTCCAAGGTCTTAGACTGATGGACAGGCTTTGCTTTCCTTAACATGGCAAGAGCAAATCAAGTAGATTGAAGCAGATGATGTCAAAAATTTAACCTAAATGCTTCAAACATTTCAGGTGTTTTCCCTAGATTAGGTCTAGCCTGTTCTGCAGGCAAAATATCCTCAATAAACATGTAGCCTCATGCTGTCCAAATAAAATTATACCCTTTTATCTTCTCTCAGATTAGGAGACCTTTCAATGGATCACCCTTAGAAGTGCCATGCTGCCCTTTCATCTGTCTTATGTCTGTGATAGTAGGAGTTTAGGGGTGTTCTTTCTTTCTTATGTCATCCCCTTTAGAAGGTCTCATATGTGGAATCAAGCTCCATTTCTACTTTTGGCTAGGCTCATGGCTTGTTTCTGTTACGGATCTTAGCTGTCCTGTTCTTCCTGATTCATGACAATCATAGAATGGTTTGGGTTGGAAGGGACCTTCAAGATCATTTAGTTCCAACTCCCCTGCCATGGGCAGGGACACCTCCCACTAGACCAGGCTGCTCAAAGCCCCGTCCAGCCTGGCCTTGAACACCTCCAGGGATGGGCCAGCCACAACTTCTCTGGGCAACCTGTGCCAGTGCCTCACCACCCTCACAGTAAAGAATTTCTTCCTAATATTCAATCTAAATCTATGCTCCTTCAGTTTGAAACAGTTATCCCTCGTCCTATCATTACACGCCCTGATAGAGAGTCCCTCCCCAAGCATCATGAGCAATACCATGATACTTGTTACTTAATACCCCTCTCCTGACAAGCTCCTGGTTTGGTCACTGGACACAGGCAGGTCCAGCAGGGAGGGGTAACTCATATGTCTGCAGAACATAGTTTGAAGGAAACTCTTGATGACCTGTCACCAATGTTCCTCGACCTCTTTACAGCTCCTTTTGTTGCACCGTCTTTTCGTTGCACTGCTCTGTCCCAACCAGAGGAAGGTCATGTATGTAGGGACTGAGCTCAGGCTAGTGGAAATGTAGTTTCCTCAGTGCAGAACTGGCAGATGCAGAGAGGCAGAGTTGAGGCCATCTACTATAAGCTGTCACCACAACTTTGCAATGTTTGAGTAAACTTTCAGGAGCCCATACTTAAACTCAAGAGCATGATTTTCACAGATTCCCAAGCTGTGCTCTCTGACAGATATCGGTTAATCATTAGTTATTTTGAGATGGGCAAGTTAGCTGTGGTCAAGATGACTGAGGTCTCCTTAACCATGACCCAAATACTGTTTCTTTGATTGCCACCATCCACCTCCCTCTTATGCTAAGCCATCTAGCTTTTACTTTGTGTCCATTCCTGAAGTGTATGAGCACTGCTTGGCATAATCTTCAGTACAATCCAGTGCAGTTGTAATTTCATTTCTATACAAGCCTTGTAGTTTGTTTCTGAAGGCCTTGGTGAAACACTTAGGCAGGCTTACAGATATCCAGGGAAGTTTTGCTGGAAAGCATGCAATGCCCGATTGCTCTGACTCCTAGCCCGAAGTGACTGCTTGTTTTCATGCCAGGATAGAGTCTTTTATGGCATTTGAATACCTGTTTGTGTAGTCACAAACGTTGCCTACCTCTGTGCTGATGAGTAATGCTACTGTACCTGGTCAGCACAGGAGTGCATACACAGTTTGCCTTCGTTTTTTTCACACTGTTTGGAAATACACAGTTGACAAGCTAACTGCCAGCGGGTGGTTGGTCACTTTTGTCACAAATGCCCCCTGAGTAAAGGATGCTGGCTGTGCCCTGAAAAACCTCTGTGAGATTGCAGGAGGGTTTTTCCATCCCAACCATAAAAGTAAGGACCAGTATCTTCAACAACTGCATGAACAATCCTCATCACACTTCCCAAATGTTGCCAGCTAGTACTCATGTCACCTTTGTCTTCCCTGTAGAGGGACACGTTTACAAGGTTTCCCACTGAGGAGTGAGAAGCAGACTTGGTGGGATGGTAGATGATGCTGATGGGATAAAAAGCAGTAGGTTGTATGTCTATCTCTATGTTTCCTTTACCTTCTAGAGGTGTTCAATCCATAATGCCTTTTAAGCAAGCGTGGATATGCTGAACATGTCTTCCTCTGTTGTTGGTGCCCTTTTTGACCTCGCTGTGTGCTGCTGGGCTGCCTGCATTTGCTGCTTCAGAGCCCCTCTGGGTATCTCACAGGCTGAACAGTTTATTAGAGAGAAATGTGGCTCATGGGCTGAGATCTAGAGTTCTTCTGGTGAGAGGGGGGTGGAAGGGGAAAATTGCAAGCTCTTCACTTCTTCAGGTGAAGGTGGGGTTAGCAGGGGTTATGGGTGAGTGGAAGATTGATAAGTCCTGTCTCAGCTGCTGCCAGAGCTCGCTGTGAGGCTGGATGAAGGGTAGAGAGACAGTGATGGGTAATTAGGTCCTGTAGGGCAAAATTCAGTCTCCTCCACTTTGGCCAAGGAAACTTTTTTCCCCCTTCTGCAGTCAAACAACAGCTCTGGTTCCATGGTCCCTCACCACCACCACTTTGTCTCTTCAGCTCTGCTCTGACTCAATGACTAGGTTTTCACTGTAACACGCAATTCACATCTTGCTGCTCCATGGCCCCAAATTCCCTGTCACCACGAGTCTCCGTAGCCAAGCTTCTTCGTACATGTGTGCATACACTTATTGTGGATATATGTGTTTTGACATGTGCTTTTGTGGCAAAGTTACACACTGTTGTATTCCTGGGAAAGAACGAACAGCATAAGAAGATGTGTAGACAAACAGTTCCTTGTATTCAGAACCAAGGACGAAAAGAGCTTGATAAGACTTGATATGTTCAAAGATAATTGTGCTTTTACAACACATTTCACTGTGTCAGTCATGTTGAATGCTTTTCAGGCATGTTAAGAGGCCTTTGCATTATTAAGGTGCTTCTACTATGTGTAGGTCTGGTGACAGACTGTTACAGACTGTAAGCTTGCTGTTTTTTCCCCTCTACTGCTTAATTTGTATCTTCCTTTATTTAAGATGAGGAAAAAAAA
>VXBO01007150.1:43942-87064 GCA_013400135.1 Rhinoptilus africanus
AAAAAAAAAAAAAGAAGGCTTATCACAGCTCTTCAATGTTTATGCTATAGCATATTTTCCCTTGGGACATGGGACACACTGATGAAAAATGATAATAAATACAAAAATAACATCTTTATAATATATATCTCCAAGAAAAGCTATAATTTTGTATAGAAGAAGGGATCAAGAATAAAAAACTGGTAAGGTTTAAGCAAGTATAACGTCTTAAATAGTTTTTTGTGTCCTCTTTCCATTTAATAAACAGATGCAATTTTTTTAGTTATTTGCTACTGGCGTTGCTTCTCATAAAAGCAAATCTTTCCATGGAGAGAAGAACACAGGATTTATTGAACCATTTATTTATAGGGACCTTGCTGGGAGATTTCCAGTCAGTGGCTAAAACCGCTCTGGCAGCTAATTATAAATGCTTTAAAAATCAGTGAAGGAAATATTATCAGGGCCATATTTATAGCCTAAAAATATTAAACTTGGAATGTAACTTGAGATTGTGCTTACTTAATGGTACTTACTACATGTATTAGAATAGCACAATTCAGAAATTCCCACTGAAATCACTGAAATAAAGGTCTCATTTATAGTTCATTAGAAAATCTTATAAGTCTTGGAAGAAGCACATGCCTTCTTTTCCCTTCCTTCTGCCCCAGCTTGCTCCTGTAAGTATGCTACTCCCCCTCCTCCCCAATTTATAATATGTTTATATCTCTTTAAGTGTATATTTTGTGATTCATGGTGGACAATTAATAATGGGCTCTTCTATTAGGACTATGATTACTTAGTAAAAGACAATTTATAGTCTAAAAGCAACGGTGTATAATATCTATACTATAAATACTGAATGTATGGCAAGTGAAACAAGACAGCATATGGGACACATGAGAAATTGAAAAAAAATACAATGGCACGGAAGGATATCTAGAAGGAGAGGCACAGGTAAGTGAGATGTCTTGTTTAGCATGACATAGAAGGTCAAAGGACATAGAAAAAGTGAATCCAAGCTGTCTGATCCCCAGTCCAGAATGCTAGATTAGACTATTCACTGTAGCTTTGCATCATTGTAAAACGACTCAACAAAGCAATGATCAGATATTTCAATACTGCATCAAATTACTGAGAGACAAATTACCATGAAGGAATTTCATCTTTTCAAAATAAATTTGGCCCAGATGATTGCAATTAAATGAGAACTTCGTTGGAAATATTTTGTACTAAAAAATATTGATTTTTGCATAATAGCCAGGATATGTTCCTAAGAGATCTCATTGAATTGTTTGTATGTATATGGATGTATGAAAATGTGGTTTTGATTAGAGCAATTAAAAGCATTCAATCTTCTGTACATGCTTTCTGTTTTTTGAAAGATTAATTACTGGTTAAAAAGTGCAATTTGGAAGGTGCCGTTATAAAACAGTATTGTCTCCAGCACCAGGTGGTAACTGCGTAAGGTGAGAGTTTTCTAGGACTTGATGCTGGAGCATCTTGCAGCTCAGGTTAATTTTTGTGCCATTAGGAAGATTTATTTGCCTTTAGGACCGAGTTGTTCAGGACTACACAGTTAGTTTACTAGCTTTGGTCTGAAGAAGTTGAATCAGAAGTCATCATTCTGAGGAGTATTTGTACCTCCTTCATGCAGCCCTTTTTCTTCTGGGAAGAAGTCAACAGTAGAAAGAGCAGGTTCCCAGTTACTGACATGTTCTTACCTGTCTCATAGTGGGGAAAATGCTGGCTTCATGTAGGACCATTGTACAACTGAATGGTAATGTATGTGCAATCTGTTGATGTGGAAGGGGATGTAGGACACAGTTCCCCCCTGCTCTGACGTGGCAGAGATGCAATGGTCAGCCTCACCAGTCTGGCCTTAGTGTTACAAGACTGAGGATTCTTGACACTCTCTGATATTAGACTCTTTGGGGGCTATCATAACATAGATAGTAAATGGTGACGATAAAAACCCAAAGCATTTTTCCACAAGAAATGCTGATTATAAGTAAAGTATTACAATTAACTGCCCTGTCATTGCTTTTATAAAATCACAGAATTGTTGGGGTTGGAAGGGACCTCTGGAGGTCATCCTGTCCAACCCATTCCATCCCCCTGTTCACAGGCAGGGCCACCTAAAGCTGGTTGCCCAATACCAAGCCCAGACAGCTTTTGAATATCTTCAACGAGGGAGATTCCACAGCCTCCCTGGGATCTGTTGATCTAAGTGATTAACACAAACATCGTGCAGTGCTGACCAAAGGTGTTATAAAGAGGAGATAATGGATGTTAACGTGCTTGTGCCTTCTGTGAGATTTCAGCGAGCTCTCCTTGGACCAGGAAGCATTAAAAATATGACCTGTAATAAAACCCTAATACTCTGCTTCAGCCACTCTGCTATGTCCCTACAGGTGATAGTGGTCTCCTCGCTGAACCCACCCTGCATGCTGAAGTAGAGAGCTAATTCTCTCTGCGCTTATGAAAAAGAGGTTCAAATCTCCCTCCATGGCAAGGCTGCTTTGAGGAATAAGGACAAAAGTCAGCATTTCAGGTTACTCAAGGACAAGAGCACAGGGAAAGCTTGCCAGCTGATTGACTGTACAGGAGTGATGCTCACTGGACTCCTATAGAGTGAAAGCCAGCATGGTGCATAGTCCTGGCAATTTAGTATATGCTTCACTGTCCAAAGGTCCTACTAGTCCTCAGGGATCTAGACTGCTCTATTGCTTTTAGCCAAGCAGTAGTAATGTGACAGTTGTCTAACAAGTACATGGTTCATGAATGGTAATGTTTATCCCTAAAATGGCAAATCTTCTGCTCTACATTTCATGTATGCTTTCAGGCTTATAACTTTGCTGAACAAGAAGAGTTGCAGAAACAGAAGGATTTGGGAAAAGCCACACCATGAAGTGAATTGGTATGCGAAATGCAGTTCCCAGAACTGCTGGACCATGGAAATATCAGGAAAAACAGGAAAAATAGCAGAGTTTATAAAAAATGTGCTCAGCTTGCCCGCATTAGATCTCTGTGCAGCGTGTCTGAGGTGTACATGCAATACAGAAGTTGACTTTTTCTGAACACCAGATGGCAAATCAGAAGCAGACTGAAGTGGCCTGGGGGTCAGACCAGGACAGAGGTACAATCAGCCAGCTGAGGAATGTAAAAGTGTCAGCCCATTAAACTGAAAGAAGAGGGCTGTGGAAAAGTTTAAGGCTTGGTTTCCGTACCTCCAGCACATTCTCTCACTGTTAGTTACAAAACTTATGACAGAAAGTTCTACTTCTGAAGATACTCATGTCTCTGATGCTGGACAAGCAGTTAAGATTTTGAGTGTGAGACTTAATAGGAGATTGTTAGGTTCTGCATAATTCTATCAGAACTGGATCATTTTACATCTTGTTCCCAGGGCAATATATTTGCAATGAGAAGTACCCAAAAATAGAAGTCTATCACATACTGTAGTGAAATATGCTGTAGCATTTCATGGGGCTATAGTACAAGTCATAAGGTATCAAATCCATGGTTCATCTCGTCTTCTATTGTCTTCAGTAGTAGCTGTAGAGAAGTAGCTACAAAAAATATGTGCTGAAAAAGATTAAAACCCCTGCTTTCTTCCAAAAGGCTTGCTATTAATAGCTAACAGACACTGGTTTAAATTATGGGGTTTTATGTCCCTACCCAAAGCTTGGATCATTAAGTCAGTAGTGTTGTTAGTCATATAACTGTCCAGTCTCCCTTTGTATCATGCAGCTGTGTATTGCACTGCCTAATTATTCATTGTCTAGAAATAATGAGCAATTGTCCTTTCTTGTTTGATTGAAGGCCTCCTTTATACCAGGGGGAATAGTAGTCCCCATTTCTCCTGCCACACAGCATTTGTTTTTTAACATTTTATTATGTCCTGTCTTGCTCGTTTAATTTCTCCAGGAAATGACACTATTCTTTGCAATCTCTATTCATGGAGGAGGGCTTTATTTCTTCTCCTAATCATTCTCATTACCATTCTTGTAGAAACCCCCACCCCTGTTTCTCTCTGTCCTGCAATTATACTTCCCTCTCTCCTAGTCATTCTGCATACACAGATTACTTTTGACACGAGAAGCTTGGTTGTCGATGCACAGCAGCATCCACTTCATTCACTGAGAACATTTATCAGATATTATGACCATCTGGCTTGCTGGTCAGGCCCTGTGTAAGAGGCAAAATGGCTATAAGAAACAGCAAAAAGTATAAAAGACAGAGGAACGCCACCACCATCCAACCACTTTAGCGCTGCTCTCCCATTAAGACTGAAGTGACTGACTTGAGGCTGCTGAGCCATGTCTGATATAATATTCAAGCACGGCTCCCTTGGCCGTGCTGCTTGGTGTTGGCTGCAGAAAGGCTGTGGTAGCACTGCAGGCTTGCAAATAACCCAAATTAATGTCTGTGGAAGAACTGGCCCCAGTGCTCAGCCCTGGTGAACACTACTCGTGACTGGCCACCAACTGGATTTCACTCCATTCACCACCACTATCTGGGCCTGGCCATCCAGACAGTTTTTAATGCCCCTGCAAGCCACAAGCAGACAGCTTCGTCAGGAGAATGCTTTGGGAAACTCTGTCAAAGGTGCACAGGGAATATTGCTGCCAAACTAAGGACTATGAATTAATTTCTGAGTTAGAGTTTAAAATGTAGCATAATGGTCTTCAGTGCCACCATACAAACCTCGTGAATCAAACCTCATGTGAAGTAGAAACCCAAATCACAGTTTCAAAAATAACTTAAGAAACAACTAACAAACCCTAATGTCTTGCCTTCTTTCATATTACCAAGCAGATTTGTGATACAGAAATAATTGCTGTATCTCAAAACCACTCTTTATTTAGCTCCCCCCCCCCCTTTTTTTTTCCCTGTGTCTCTAAACCACTGTTTTTCTACCTGCATCCCCACTGGTGGTTATCACTATGGGGCCTGCAGTCCATGTTCCATTCTCTGTTACTGAAGCATTTGAAATAATGATGGTTTCAGAGAGGGAGAGTGTTCAGAGAGGGCTGTGTTTTTTATCTGACATTATATTGAAAGGAAAATATGGAAGTAGCAAAGTCCTGTTCTCATACAAGATGCACTAATCATAAGAAACCAGGTTCTGTCACGTGTATCCATAAATGTAATCATATGGTATATAAATAGAATTGTTTTTAAATAGAATAGCTGTCAAATTCTTCAGTCAGGCTTCATCAGCAGCTCTTTAAGAGAAAAGGCTGATTGAAAAGGAAAGTCAGTCAGCAGCAATTTAGTATGAGGGCTAATAATCAGCACTTCTGTTTCATTCCTGTTAAATTAAAGGAAGTCATTTGACATAGATGTCACTAACAAGGGTACAACATAAATACTGATGTTTTGGAGACCTCACAGAAGAAGGGGAAAAAAAAGGTACATGTATATGGTAATGTTGTTGCACAATATATCATCCATAGGATTACCAGGAGGTTATTTATACTTTAAAAAAAGGAAAATATATTCTATCCCAAGCCCCCTCCATCAATAAATTGAATATAAGAAATAAGAAAATAAAGCCAAAAAAAGGAATCTTTTCAAAATTTGAAGAAAATACTGAAAAAAAGATTGTGATGGTGCAGGCACGTAACGATATGTGCATATTCAATATGTTAGTATTAAAAGCTCTGTGTGTGTAATGCAGATTCTAGCAAAGATTCATTGACTTGAAAAAGGTAATCAGCAGCTCCCAGTAGCGGTTTCAAAGGTTAATCTGTCTTCATTTATACCTCTTTAGCTGATTTATCATTTGCAGAGTTAAATTAAGAGCAAGATAAAACAGAGGTGCTGTGTTGAGTGACAGCTTCTGAAGCCTTCTGCTTACAGAAGCACTGATTGAGCCCTGTTCAAGAAATAGATTGCAACAGTCTGGGTCACAGCAGTGCCACAAAGGCTGCCATGGNTTATCTACTCCAGGTATTGAGAAACTGCAGACTTTCTGGTATGGTTCAGAACTAAAAGTAGCTCTGCTGTTATGTCCTAGGGTATTAGTGGAGACTGACCCCCAAATTTCTTAGTGTAAGGACTTTGAGGGGTGATTTCCATCACCAAATGCATTGGTTCTTCCATTCCGAAGTCCTGAAAGCTAACAGATTTTCCTCTGCCTACCAAAGGGAAAGAAATTTTCACTCCATACACATGGCGGTATCAGTTGTGAAAAAAGATCATGCTGTGCTTAGAGGAAGAGCCTTTTCCATTGACTTTGACGTAAAGCTCTTGGAGGAACTTCCTTGTTCTGAACATTTTTATATGTTTATTGGCATTAAATCTTACTGCATTACAGTAATAAGGCACCTTCATCTTATACTTTCTTATTAGAAAATATATTATCCTACTTGTAGCACGTGGGAGTTAGTATTAAAGTGTTGGAAATAAGAGGTATTTATACCTAGCAAGTTAGTTATTTATTCTAGTTCATCATGACTGTATCTGACTGCTTCATAGTAGTCTTTAAACAGGCACTGGTAAATTTATGAATTAAAAAATATAGGCCTGTATCTTCAAGACTCTGATGTAAATATCTGACATTTTAGGAACAAGCACTCTGCAAAGTTCAATTTAATGGGAATATCCATAAGAAGATAGAAGGTTTTTGCTTAGTAATTACTCTACTAAGATTATCAGAACAGACAATTTTAAAGATATCACTACTGGGTTGTAAGATTCTTTTAAAATACAGTACTGGACTCATTAAGAAGGCTGGTAATTTCTGATGTGCTCGAGCATTTCATTTGATATTCATAGAGTATTATATTTTTATATTAATTTATATTTATTTTATATTTTTATATTTGATATACATATAATTATCATTATATGTTTATAATCCCTTTTTTATTTCAGCATCATATTCTTCTTGTTTCTTTTTCTCTCCTACTTTTTAGGTAGAGAAACAAGTGGTCAATACCCCTATTCAGAGCCACAGGGACATAAAGGCAGTATTTTCAAAAGTGGGTTATACATTTGTGAGAGTTAAGTCTCAGGTGGATGGTAAAATTACGGTCATTCATGGGTTATCATTTATCAAAACCACTGAGTGATATTAGGTAAGCTGATGGGATCAAGCCAAAAACTTTTGCATACCATATATGCTTGGATTCCATGTATTTTAATAACCAACCAGAAATGTGTCTATGCCAGTTCAGAGCAGAGATGGAAATATTTTGATAACATATGGACATAATGGACAGTAGATGGGAGTAGGCATTTTGATTGTTTCTCCAATATGCAAATGCCTATTAATTCAAAGTGAGTTGAACTATATTTATAATCCTGCATAAGTTGTTAGCTAAGAGCATGCATAAAAATATTTTCTGCTTTTCATTGATATCTCTGATCATGTGTTTGAATCTTACCAAAATAGTATGGGAAATAAGCCTCTATGATACGATATTTTTTTTTTTCTGCTTTTGCAAATAGTGGCTATGCATTGTAACTATTTTTTCCATTACTTCATAAGAAATCTATAATTTCATAATGGTATTTGATCCTTGCTTAATTAAAATGATTAAATTATTATAAACCAACCAATTATGAAGAAGATCAGAATTTTCCTTACAAAGTGAATTTTCATCAAAACACATCAATTTCATTAGCTCTAAATGTTTCTGTAAAACCTTGACTGAATTACAGGCTGAGTTCCACTGAAAGGCTGCCCACTGTATCCTGTTGAGATACCAAAGGGGTTGGGTTTTAAATAGTCTCTATAAACTTACATCCAGGAATCCAGCACTTACAGAGCCTACATTTTCAGAGAGCTTCTTTTCACATCTTTGCCAGACATCTATGTTACATGTCTGGCAACTCTGGAAGCTTTGGAGCCATATCACCTACCAGACTCCTCATTTTCCCACTTTTTAAGTTCAATAATGTTTGTTGTCCAGGTATCCCCAAATGGCCATGGGATAAAAAATCTATAAACTCTGGAAACAAATTCATATGTCATCCTGATGACTATAAAACTTTAAACTTGTATAAGGTAATGGGAAAGCATTGGCCATTCTTGAGAATTTCTGCTGTAAGTATAACAAGAAGTTCAAATAAATTTTGTTCTTTAATAAGTTACTGTGCTGCTGAGAAACCACAGCTTCAGAATTTTCATGGTTTATAAAACCATTTAATACCTGTTGTTGCAACTTTTTAAATGTTTTTCAGTTAGAATAAAAGAAAAAATTGCAAAATATTAAACTGAAAATAATGAATGCTAAAGCTTGAGGGAATTTCCTTGTGGCCTGCAATGACCTACTTTCTTATTTGATTTCCACTCCCCCCAAGAATAGGGTTGGCATTAACAATTTTCTTTACTCTCCCTTTGAAACTATGTTTTCTCCCCTGGTCTTGGTCTTTTATGATATAGTTCTGCAAGTGTTTGGGAGACAAAGAAAGCACACTGTTTTCTTTCTTCCTTGTTAATTGCTTCATCTTTGTACTGCTTTCAGTCCTTCTTAAAAAGCAAGGAAAAGAGCAAACTTCTTTGTAAATGTACTCTGCATCATTGCTGGGCTACTAATAACTGGAAAAGATAGATTAGTTGAACTCAAATTAAGCTGGTACTTAGCGAGTCAGAACTCAAGATATAAAATAGCAGTAGAGAGAGAATAATTCTGTACTGTTAGTGTCTTATAACAGGCTTGAATTATTATACTCTCCCTTACTAGACCGTCGCTGCTGATCATGCACTATGTGCAGGGTACTGAAGCACTAACTCTCTGTGCTTTAAACTTTTATGGGTCTAAATGAGTTCTTAGTACCTGGCAGATACTTTGCCCCTATTGCTCTCTGTTCCATCAGGATTTGCTTGCCTTTGGTTGGTAGGTGTTCCTACTGATTTTTTTCTGGATGTTATGAAAATAGCAAAACTAACATCATGGGCAAATAAACCCACAAGCTAATAGGGTTTTTTTTCAGTTTCGCACATTTGTACAGCATATGCCACTTTGAACAGGTGGTTATGCCATAGTTAGGCTTATTTTTCAAATAGGAACACCTATAGCTTTTCATTTCAGTGATTTTGATGCTTTTCATAAATTGGGTATTATATATGTACTGCAATGACTGTCTTTGTCATTATTTAGGGTGAGATTCATACAATGAAATGTAGGCATCTGCTATGTATGCTAATCACTCCATATTCCCTTTAAAGTCAAAGAAGGCAATTCGTGTAGATGACTACAGTAAGTCAGTCACCCTCATCACGTGACTGTCCTACACATAGGTGTCTGTAATGTTGATTCTTAAAAATAGACAAGATAAATCCCAGCCTGGCTTTCTGCAGTAAGGAAAATATTTTCAAAATGAAGTGGAAACAGCATCCTTCAGAACACAGACATGAGAATGTGCCCAAACAATAGGTTTATTTGGGTATTTACATATATTCATTTTGGGCTTCCTACCTCTGGCTTTCCCCATAATACATATCCTAAGCAACCTGTACTAATAATGATGGAAATTTATCTTCCTGTGTGTCTTCAATATAATTTTAGTCTTCTTTAACATGGTTCAAGCCTGTTCACTTTTTCCTTCCGAGACAGCACCAAGACTTTGTTTGTTTGTATATTCAAAGGAATTTCTACTTACTTATAAAATAAAAAAAAAAAAATGCTGGAGATGCTGGGATAATCTTTGAATTATTATCCTCCAAATGAAAAAGCAAGTCTGAATGTATCACCATCTTTTCATTACTTATTACAAGGTTGGGTACCATAACCTTATTGCATAGACTTCAGTGCTGAGTAATTTCTGAGCTGAGAGGTAAAGCATCATTAAAGATCTGGAAATATGCATTTTACTTGTTAAGAGAGAGAACATAACTGAAGTATAAGCAAATTCTATGTGATGTAGTCCATAGTAGTAGGTCAGCTGCAAGCCTTTGGAGGTATTTGTCTGCCAAGATATCAATAATAAAATTTTTTAATTTGACCACTCTTAGAGTCAAACCTCACATAAACTCTAAAGTGAGTCTTTTAAGATGCAGTGTGTTGTAAGAACAAGAGAGTGTTTTGAATAACATGGAAAAGAATGTCATTACTATTACTTTGATGTGAACGTAGAGGTCTGATTCAAGAAAAGTGTTTCCCATTTTCCTCGATTGAAACTGATATTCATTTCAAAACTTGTGCTCCCTCCTAATTGTCCCCCCTAACCTCTCACTTCCTCCAAATACTGGGAAGTCTGAGGTATAAATTATAATTATGGAAAGGATGTCTGTTTCTGTAGTGTGTTACAAAGCATTGGTAGTTTTGTCTGTATACAGTTATTTCTTATCTTTATGTTGTTTTTGTCTTTATATCTGCATTCTTTTTATCAGATAAGCAAGGATGCAATGACCAATAAAGAATTTAATCATATCCACATCATGCAGGATGGACTGAGGCATATGCCATGAAGAAATTAGTCACACTCATTTTGGAGCTTACAAGCATCCCAATAATTGTACTTACTCCTCTACCTGTCTTCATTATAATTTTGTTTCTTATGGCTCAGACATCACTTTTCCTTCAAGACTGAGGCACCTATGTACTGCACTTCAATAGCCATGAATTAGGGAATGAATATAATTTAATTGTTTTACTCATCTATCTCTTTTGGGAAGTCATCTGGTTAACATACAAAAGCAGATAAGGGTTTAAACTTTCAGAGTCTGGCCATGAAGGTTGCACCATTTCTGACCGATCATTCTATATGTTTTAAGATTTTTTTTCTTAGGTATAATACCTTGTATTGATTGAAGATCTATTCAGTGAGACAAAGCTTATAAGGAAACATAATATATTTTACTAGGTCATACCTGGCAAAAAATAAAATGAACTCTCAGACAGACAAGCCCCTCTTTAGGTTTGAAATGTGGGTGGCAACTTTCTGAAGTTGTATATATATTATTTAGCTATATTCACAGTCACTGTATTATTCTAAAGTCTGCTCTCATTTCCTTGTCGTTGCTGCAGCCACACATACTTTTGTGTTCAGTTTCCTTTCATTTGCTTTTAGTAGAATTCTTATAGGTTCTCTTTAGTTTTGTTGCCCTCTTTTGCTGTTACTGTGTGCTTTGCAGTAGACATTTCTTCACTTCAAACACCAGCTCATGCAGAGAAGATTATCTTTCAGGGAGAATGTTGGTGCTATTTTAGTAAACTGGGGCAGAATTTATATGACTTGACTTTGGACACTTCTGATTCTTCTCATCCTATGGTAGATGCACAAGCTGGACAGATGATTCATATCCCAAAAGTGATTATTACTCTTCATTAACTGCAAAGTCACCTAAAATCAGGTGCCTCAAATGTAAACATCTAATGTAGGATTAAGCTCCAGATACAAAATACAGATGTCTGCATGTGATTTGGGTGTCAGCTCCAAAATGCAAAATGACGAATTGCCTTAGGGTGTCCAGGAAAACTCCATGGAGCTGTCAGAAGTCACAGAAACCCAGGGAGATTTATACTTTGCAGAGTGGCAGCTGCATGCTGGATGGAAGACCCTAGGGCAACCTAATTGGCACCAGACACGTGCATTTGGGCAACTGCACTGAGCACAGAGTCAGTGGCACCCAGAGGATAATTCAGCTCATTCTGCAGAAGATGTCTGTGGTGAAAATCACATCATAAACATATGTTTCCAGTACCTTTGAGATTCATCATGATTAGGCACCACTCAAACTGATAACCCTCTTGTAATTCCTGTGCCAGCTCCTTGTCGATGTCTGATATCTTAGGGCATTATAAGCCTTTTAAGGTTTGCGTAACCAAGCCCCATGCTGAAGAAGCATTTAGATGTTTTAATCTTAAACTGAATCCCACCCCTAAAAACAGGTGAGATTGCTATTGCTTTCTAATCTCTTTCTGCCTCATCCCACTCTTCTATAAAATGGACGTAATGATACCAAGCACACTGGATGGTTTCTTAAATATATTATAATGTTGTTATAACTCCATTAAAATAATTTCATGAAATCTGTGAAGGAAAGCAGTTCCTCCTAGCCAAGGAACCAGTTGTAAAGTGCTTTGAAACCCTTCTCTAATGAGCACTATAAAACTGCAAAGTAATACCTTCTAACAGATTTTTCTTAATTAGCCACTAAAACTGTGGAGTTAGATCTTCCCCCAAACAAAATTTCATGCAAAGTTAAACATTTTAACTGACTTTGCCATTTAAACATAAAATATACTCTGTTCTCTCAGACAAGGGAAAGCCCCTAGTCCCTTGAATTTGCTTCATCTGGGCATTCCAGCAGTAATCGGTACGACAATTACCGTGTGATGAAGTCTGAAAACATTCCTGAGACAATACATCATAACACAGCAGCAAGTTCAACTTACATCTAATGGACATGATGACACTTATCTAGATGCAGGGAGTGATACATTATGGGTAAGCCATGTGAGACACTTAAAACCTTCAGCANACAAGGGCACATTGCTGGCTCATGGTCATCCTCCTGTCTACCAGGACCCCCAGGTCCCTTTCACCTACACTGCTCTCCAGCAGGTCAGCCCCCAACCTGTACTGGTACATTGTGTTTTTCTTCCCCAAATGCAAAACTCTACACTTGCCCTTGTTGAACCTCATCAGGTTTCGCCCCGCCCAACTCTCCAGCCTGTCCAGGTCCCTCTGAATGGCAGCACAGTCTTCTGGGGTGTCGCAAAATACTTTGAAATACATCACAGACCTACAGGACAGACCCATTTCCTCTGGAAGCAGAAGAGTGCCATTTAACCACAGCTCAGTTAATGACTTTTGTCATTGTGCAAATCAATGAGGCCTCTACAATGGTTCATTTTATTTATGTTGCCTTTTGAACATAAGCAAGTATAATTGTATTCTTTAATTAACCCAATCTTAATTGTATTTTGCATGCTTAAATGCAATATTTTTGTACCATGATGTACAGCCTTAGACATGCAAATAATACTTAATAATACAGCTAGCATCATGTTCAATTCTCTGCTCCTTTTAGCAGCCTTCCAGTGAAAGCTATTTCATTCAGCAGTACTGCTGAAGACCTAAACGTAAGGTTCTTCCAGTCAGCAGTGAACTTTTATTTCAATAGGAAAATAACTGATGGTAATAACAGCCCAAAGAAAAATTATACTTGCCAAGGGAGAATTTATTTCTGAGCAAGGAGGTAAGGTATTATAGATATAATACTACCTGTATAATGAATCACAGGCACTTGGCCTAAAATTGTATGGAAACCCAAATAGCTGAAACAGCACAGCAAGATCTTAATTCTGACGTAGTTTCCTAAAAGTATATCAGAAATACAGAATGCTATCTTGCTACAATATTTTAAAGCAAACGTGAACATCTTCACCAAATGTCATGAAGCATCAGATATAATATTTTCCTTCTTTACTTTCACTTAAACCTGTTTTATTATATTTTTAAGCAAGCTGTGCATTCCTTGGTGGAAGTAATTTTTTTTTAATGTAGCCTTTCAGAAGCTTGTCTAGCCTTGCTGATGTTAACTTTTAGAGCAATAGTAACACAGACAACAAACTTTTCTAGTCTGTCATTTATTATCAGAATACACGGGTATGTATATTATTTTTCTTTCCAGTGTCATTGAGTTTTCTATTGTTTAAATATATCTGTTGGGATGTCAGATAGAAAGTGAGTAAAGTAACCTATATCTAATGGATATGTATTTTCTTATTTTTAAAATGAAAGAAAAAACCTGGCAGAATGTTAAATGGTTAAAATTGGCTGAATTATTTCAGACAAGTTCTTACGCTTCTCACTAACTCACTGCCCTCTATATTGATGCACTCCTCAGCTGCGAACAACAGTGTTCTTCAAGTCTTGTTGCGAAGCCATCTATCATTATTGCCTTTGTTTTTCTTCTTATGGACAACATTTTCACTCTAAACTTCATAAATTTACTGTGATGTTGCAAGTGAGGTTACCATATTAAATTAAAAATACCCAAAAAAGACAAAACGAAAACACAGTGAATCCTTGCCACACACACACACAAAATATATATATCCAAAACCCCACTAGTTCATTTTTACCACTGTTTTCCACCTATTTTTTATATCTCATGTTACCTGTGTTACTGGATTTATCAGATTTTACAATCATATGTATATCTAATTTTCACTAATCTGGAGAGATGTTAGTCATCCTGTTGTTCATGGTCCACTACTGTCTGCTAAACCTCCAAAAACATAGAACGTAAAAGGGCATGATGGATTTCCAAACCTGAAAGACTTGCAAAAGTATGCCTTGGAAAGGCCACAAGATCCAGAGCAGATGACAGACTTCTACATATGACCTCTTCTCCCTGGTGACAAGTGATAAGACAAGAGGAAACGGGTTCAAGTTATGTCAGGGCAGGTTCAGATTAGATGTCAGGAAACATTTTTTCACTGAAAGGGTTATTAAACATTGGCACAGGCTGCCCAGGGAGGGGGGGGATTCCCCACCCCTGGAGGTGTTTAAGAAAAGGGTAGATGTGGTACTGAGGGATATGGTTTAGAAGTGGTTTTTGTCAGGGTAGGTTAATGGTTGGACTTGATGATCTTAAAGGTCCCTTCCAACCTCACCCATTCTGTGATTCTATGATTCTGTATACAATTACTCGAGGTCACCATTTTCAAGCATACTGGATGCTTGGGGTTTTTTTCTTTCTTTTTGTTTCTTCTCCTGAAATTTTAGGTGATTTTCAAGTTGAACAGCTTGAGATTTACTGCATCTTAATTGTTTAATACAAGTTACCTAAAGAGTGTTTGCTATAAAATGACATCACGTTGAAATAGAGAAAAAGGAATTCATAATCAATCTTGCATTGTATTAACTTGATTAGAATTTTGACTTCGATTTAAGTATTTCAGTAACATCAATTAGTTGAATCAACCACTTTCAATAACATACTCATGCCAAATGCTATTTTCTGTTATAACTTTATATCTAGAAAGAACTGCAAGAAATTAAAATCAGCAACCCTGTTGAAAACATGCAGTAAAATCTGAATTCTGCAGTGACTGAATTTCAGAGAATGAATTATATATTTTTGCTGGATATGACTTGAGTTTTTCACTTACAATTACCATAATTCCACCAATTTATAGTGCTCCTTCTCTGGCCTGACCTCTCCCTGGACCCCAAATTACTACAGGCTGTAGAAGCAGTCCGGGGAAGGATTGCTACATGGTTTACCCTATTGTTTCAATTCTTCACCACATTTTCACTTTTCATTATAGTTTGAAACAGGATACTGGACTAGGCAGACTTATGACCTTACCTCGGAAGGCCATTTATGGGAAATCGAAAGACCATTTAATTTCCCTGAAGTGAGATTAATTTTCAGATTATTTGAAGGATATTATCAACCGATAGCATTGTGGCACTGTCTGTCCTACGGTTCTCTATATCTCATATTAACTAAATGCAGCCTCTTCTGACAACACTGTGGAGCCTTACTCTATTCACTTCTGGAAAAGAATGTTGCTACCTAGAGTTACATCCTCAATCTGTGCAAATTGTCATGGCTCAGTTGGAAATTAGTGCAACTATAGTAATTTATACCTGCTGAGGATCTGGTTCCTGGACAGGTAGAAAGCTTTACTTATGTCTCACATCTAATTTAGTTAGGCCTTGTTGGACAAGTTCTCTTCCAGTGTTACTTCCCTGAAATTAACGGAGTTATGCCAGCAGGGACCAGCTATTTTTGGACCAGAGGTTCTTATTTTCCAACAGAACAAAACATAGTCCTCGCAGTTGAAGCAACACTGGAAGGCTTTTGAGTTTATGTCAAATTCCACGCTGGACAAAATAAGCTGGTGATCAAGCCATGACTGGTTACTTTTCAAACTTAATTATAGTGCAAACCAATTGCTCAGTTTTCCTGTTTCATGCTACAAGCAACATGTTTCAGATAGGGAAACCTTCCAAGTTGGCTTCTTCACCAACCAGAAGACTTTGCCAGTGGTTTAGTTCCCATTCTGAGAATAAAATAAAGGATGTCAGAAGCCAGCTGAGTCTAGCATTGCTCCACAGATTACTGCTCTGTGAATTACTGTTCTCTTGTGATATTTGTCAGAGTTTCCATTGAGAATCAAGCATTTATTTAATTCACTGAACAGAAGCTCTATAAAGATAGTGCTGAGTGCATTAAAAAAGCCTGTAAAAGCAAAGTCAGACACCAACACTTACCTGTAAAGGACAAGACATTTTAGGTACAGGTGAGACACATTCTGTAAATGCTCTGAAGTTTCTTAAAACCTCAAGGAGAGATGGAAGATTGAGCATAAGTGAATAAAGTGACATTTAGATGGAGTTTTAAGACTTTTAAATCAAGATAGAGGGCATTTGTTCTCAAAGCTATGACTGCAAGCTATTTGGCATTCCGGATTCAATTGCATTTTCTTAATCATAACTTACTTAGATGTTATAGATGTTTCCTCGTGATTCCTTAATACAGTTATTCCCTTCTGCTGAACTTTAATATCCAGTGAAACTCTAGTGAATCTGAATGCTAGATCCATGATAATCCCTTCCCAGCTGGATAGCTGTAATAGAAGGATTTCAGCATTTTCTTTAGTCAGTCCATGAGAGGGCCTGGATTGTTATGTCTGTGTTCATGATATGCTGATTTCTTTCACCCTTTCAATGAAAATGAATTTTAGTCAATTACCAATGTGTGCATGGAAAATGCTTCAGTCTTTCACAGAAGTAACATAAAAATAATTTTCCTATTAAAATTATTTAAGGGCTGGGGAAGGAATGTCTCCCTGTCTCTCATTTTCTGTTGGGGAAAAGTGCAATTGAACTAGACACCAAGCATGGAAGTCTTCAGCTTCATGCAGCCACTGTGGTTGAATGAAAAATGCCTGCAAGGCTGGAACTTGTTTGTCTTGCAAAAATGTCCCTCTGTTAGTTTTCTTTGTACAAGTCTAAAATAAATTATCAATTCAGAAATGCAGCTTGCTGTAACTTGGCTCACCCGTCAGTTGATGAGGTGTTCTGATATTTTTTGAAGAATTTGGTTCTGTTGTTGATAAATAACATTAGTCACTTATGATTTAGCAAATAATTTCAAGATTGAGGAAATCTGGAAACTCTATTTCTTTAAGACCAAGTTTTTCTCCCCTTGTAATTTGCCAAGACATTCAAGTTTCATGATCTTTTTATACTATTCACACCAATTTCAGTATCATATCTCAATTGTGAGATGCAGCAGATCTTAGAAAACCTCCTGAGAAGCCTCTGAAAGGTTCAGGGAACTGATGAGGGTTCCCTGGATTTCTGTCTGCTCACTATGTATGTCTTTTAGCAGGATCAGAGGGGAAAAAAAATTATAATGTCATGAGAGATATTGAAAGGTCACTAAGGAATGCATATTCACTATTTTAATAAGAATATGATTAAAATTCAAGAAGAAGACTTCAAACCAGATAAATTTATTTGGCAGATGCTGCATAATTAGGTTGTGCAAGACGATATTGGGGAAACCAGGAACATAAATAGGTTCCACATGAAAATTCATGGAAGATAGGTCCAGCAGCAACTATTAATTCAAGTGCAAACTCAATCAAAGAAACTCAAAAACTGTTGCAGGCTGGAGAATTATGCCAAGAAAATCATCGGTCTGCTTATGTCCTCCTTATCCTTTTATAGGAACGTTATTACTAGTTGCTTTTGGTGGTGTGATTCATAGCATTATTTTTAATATTTTTGAGTAAAAACCTCAAAACTTTGTAACTTCAGTCAAACACTATGAGGAGATATTTTAAGAACCAAACATTTCCCTTATTTCAGGAGAAAAAAAAAAAGGAAGCTAATCATATTGAATATCATTACACTGCAAAAAAAACCCAACAAAACTTAGTAAGGGTAGATAGAGATTCAAACAATCTGTCTTTTAGTCAGTGATTCATGATGAAATCTTAATGCAAATTTGAATTTGAGGTCCACAACTTAGATATTGAAGTATAACAACAAATTACTTTGTACCAAGCTTTTCTTCTAATTAGGCTGATAGTGGTTCAAAATGGTATTACTTTCTGGTGAAGAAGGTATTACTAAAATTCTTAGACGTATTTCTTTTTTTGTGCATCTTTTTATTGGTTTAATAGAATATTATTTTCAAGGAGAATAACATGTTCATTTTTATTTGTTAGTTTAACCTACAAACCTACAGAGGAGCAACAGAAAAATACAGATATTTGTGTAGTCTTCCGGAATTGTGTTTGACACAAAGGAGAGGATCTATTTAAACAGACTTGATAGAGGCTATAAATAAATGGAAGTATTGTAAAATCTTATTGTATCCCTTAAGAGCAGCTCTGTTATCACAACACTGAAAAAAAAGAAAAATCTTCATTTCAGGCTAAGAGCTTTAGGGGCAGTTTGGATGAAGCAAATGGTAAATTGCGTATACACTGAGCACAATGAAGAAAAAGAATTCAAATCTCATTTCCCAATATCCTTTGCAAAGAAAATGGTATATTAATTTCAGATTATTTTGGGAAGGAATATCCCCATATATATTTTTTACAAAGAGAGTTCTGTCTGAGAAGACACATTATATCAAAATATTTTTTCATAGTATTTCAGTTCTTACCAGTAGCATAAAAATAGAATAAAACAAAGGGAAAAAAGTAGCAAATGAGAGGCAAAAAGTCTTTTATCTTCTCAGAAATATATACATAAAACCTAATATTTAGCCTTTATAAACAAAAATCTGTGCTGCAGCAATGGTTATGAAAATCTACTTGCCTAGGCAAAACAGATATTTGTCTAGTTTTTAAAGAGAAGATTGACACAATAATAACAGATAATATTTGGCCTAGTATCTTAATAATCATATTTAACTAGACTAGTTTATTTTCCTATAACAGGAGCAAGTAGGATTTTGTAATGTGATATTTTTAAAGGGGAGTTGCATTTAGATTATTGTGTTTCTTTTGTAGACTAAGCAAATAAAATATTGTGGCATGTTATTTGAGAGCGAGGGTTGTAAAATTTCTGACCCTTCATGTGTACATCCATTTTCTTTGTTTATTGTGTACTTAATGAGCAAGCAATGTGCTTTAGCTTGAATAATGGGCAATTAACGCATTGTTTCTTAGCTATGTTTTCAAACCTGCCTTTTATCCTTGGTAGTGCCCCTCTTTCAAAGGAGACTAGTAATTGTCTTCGACCCTGAAAGTCTGACCTACCTAGTGTGACAAAGTGAAACCTGTCTTAAGCCACTACCCAAGAGACCAGTAAAACCTGGTCACCTAGCACATGTGACCTTTAACTAAACCCATAGAAGACTGCAGTGGAAACCTCAGGACCTACATTAAAGTAATTGTTTAAGACAGGACTATCTTCCAGAGGCCGGACAGGATATGAGCATTGTGTCCTGATAAGGTTTATTTTTCTTCGTTTAAAATACTAATACTGTCAACAAAGTATTTTTTTTAATAGCTGTTCTTTATTGTCAATGCTAAGATCTTTTCCCAGTTCACAGCCAGTGAGCTTCCAGAGAACCATGAGTTAACTAGGAAAGCCCATTACTGTGCTGACATTATTGATGATGCTATCAATGCTTCAGGTAGACTAAAAAGGGAATTGCAACTTGTTTCTGGGGCCAGTCTCACTGCAGTCTCATCTCCTCTGGCAAGGAGCAGATGAGTTGTTAAAATCTCAAACGGCTTCATTTACACCGTGGTAAAAAGAAATAAATAAACGCCTACCTATAAATTATATAGCTGCTGCTTAGTTTTGTCAGGAGTGTGTTAACAACATGATCCAACACTACAGAACCCTCTGAGAATCCCTCTAATGACTAAAATTAATGTAAGAATGACATAGATTTAAAGAAATCACATATTTGTTACATGACTCTCATGTCCTTGAATGCAGAGACATTATAAATGCAAATTAATTCCGGGGGAAAAGCCTTTGAATGGTAGGTGGGATTATTTCAGAAAAAAACATCAGAAATTTTCTGTGAACTTGTGGAAGTTAGAGTCAGTGGTACAGTTGGACTTTGATAATTCATTCCTGTCTTATTTTTTTGGTAACAATAGAATCTGTTAAAAGATTTTGGACTGTAAGAGGACAGATTTTTCATTGGAAGGTGTTAAACATTATGTGAGATGAAGGATATTAACAGAAAAAAAAAAATTGGGATAGCAGGAGAATCAAGAAAAGAGAGCAGGAGAAATAGAAGAAAATGGAGAACGAGGAGGAAATTATGGTAGTAGTGCTCATGCAAGTTCAAATCGGTGAGGTCAAAGATGTGGAGAGTTTGATCGTAATGTAGTGAAGAAATGGAAAGGAAAACAGTGAAGAAAACTGAGTCAATAAATCAGGAAAGTACTGACACCCTGGTTTATGACAGCAGCTCTAAAATAAATACTAAAAAGTTAAATGAGCAGTTAAATCCTCTCCTCAGAAGGAATGTGACAGAGTGAGAGCAAAGATATCAAGATTGTTTTGGAGAGGTGAGATGGGAAGGTACTTTCACATGTCTACACCAAAGTTTGATAAAGGTAGCAATGGAAAAGAGATTCTGCTATTGATGAAATCTTTCAACAGTGAAAGGCAAGATACTGGGGAGATGAATTGTTTCTTGGTATTGTAGTCCAGTCAGTGCAAACTTTCTGAAAAGCACACTGGTTTTATACTTGCAGGCACTGCCTTTTAACCTACAGACTCCTCTGGGGGTGACCTCAAAATTAGAAAAGGAAATTAAATTTGCTTTATCACCACAGTTTTGTCAGGATTTTTGATTCAATTAATTAGTTCATCATTCTTATATTAAGAAAAGAAACAAAACATGAGAAATTCCAAAAGAAAAAAAACCAAACCAAGCCAAAACAAAAAAAATTTTGCTGTAAACTAAGTGTAGTTGTTAAGTGCAACCATGCACTAATTTGCTGCCTCATATTTAAATCCCAAACACTTAATGTCAGGGGTATTATTGGCTAAAGATATCACAACGCTTATGCTGAATACATTATAAATGTAAGAGGATTATTCTGATCAAACAGATGGAAATGCATATTTCATCACACTACTACAGCTTTAACTCTGGCCCAAAATAAACAATGTTTTTCCATCAGTGATTTCAGAATGTAAACAGAGCATAGCACACAACCTTGCTGAAAAAGAAACAGTTATGGCTGAGATTTTCAAAAGCATCCAATGGATCTGAACAACTGTTTGACTCCCTGGGTTTTGTAAAATCCTTCCTAAAACTCTAATCTTTGTACACAGCTAGCATGTCTAAAAGAAGAGGTAGCTCTGAAATTTATCAATTCATAACATTGCTTTTCTCTTAAAATCTCTGGGCTCTCTTCAGCTGCTCTTGGAACTTTGTACAGACTGATACGGTACTAATTTTTTTCTCCTGCTGAGTTAGACTTAACATTTGAGTGTGTAAGGCATACAGAAGGTTCTCTGAACTAGGACTAAGGGACTGTTTCTGGTTACTCAAGGTAATCCTGTTTATATATTATTAATTTTTCCCGATTCAGTACTGATTTTCTCTTTTCCGAATGGTTACTTACTTAATCTCTAATAACATATTTGAACTTAAAAGATTTAAAGCAGAGATATTTTAGGGAAAAGTCAGTGACTATAGCTTCCAGTAACTGCTTAATTAGTATGTGATCTTACAAAAACACATGTTGAAGCTTGGAAAGTCATTTTACAATGGATAAAATAAACTTTGTCCCACCCTTCATTAAATTAATGTAACTATCTCTAGGTTTACAAAAGAATCATTAGAAACCTCTTTGGACTTCGTTGCCCAGTGTCACTATCCCCTGCACGTTCCTGTCTATTGGGCCAATCCAACACGCGCAAAAGTCATTAGGGAGGATTTTATAAACTTCTGGGGATGCTGAGGCACCTTGTGGCTTCAGGACAGGAAACCTACCTGGCATTATTGAAATCTGCCTCTCTAGCCCTCAAGAAATAAAATTCAGTTCCTTCTTTAAAAAGATCTCGATCACAGAGGAATTTGCATTACTTTCATTTTTAATAGAGAAGTTTTCCAACATGTTGATAATAAAAGTTACTTCTCACTGCATGGGTGAAATTTAAACTTGCACGGCTGACCGTTAAATTAATTAACGATTTAATTTTCCTGCCCACCACTTTAAGAATTCACTTCAGTCCTTGCCCTTGCTTGTATGGTTCTTTTGTAACATTTCAGTTGGTTGGTTTGTTCTACAACTTCCTGGATTCTTCTGATGTCTCCAGTGAGGTCTTCCAAGTGAAAAGCTCTACAATAAAGTTAACTCTTCAAAGATAACTTTTGAATTAAATCAAAATAGCTAAGTAAGGTGATGCCTGCATTATTTTTCCAGAAGGGAAAAACAATATATCTATATAAGCACACATGAATTTACATCTGTCTATCCACGTGTTTCAGACATCTTCCTTATCATGAAATTCATGACTCTAAGTAAGCTATGGCAACACACAAGTTATTCCAGTCTGAGTATCATGCACCAGTGTCATAAAATACAAGAATACATTAGATGGAACTCAGCCCTTCAAAATTCTCTGCTATTTTGATCTATTTTAATTTTGTATTCTAGTTTATGAAACTTCAAGTCACTTTTCAAGTGTTTCACCACTTCATCTCAGCTTTCTTCGTGGGGAAACAAAAGTCATGTGAAAAGAAATGTTGAAATTAATGGACATAATAAGGACATTCTCGTAGGGCA
This sequence comes from Rhinoptilus africanus, assembly GCA_013400135.1. Taxonomy (NCBI): domain Eukaryota; kingdom Metazoa; phylum Chordata; class Aves; order Charadriiformes; family Glareolidae; genus Rhinoptilus; species Rhinoptilus africanus. The sequence goes on from VXBO01007150.1 coordinate 66,631, forward strand.
CATTTTTGGCGCAACCACACAAAGTCAGACTGGGCCACATATTGAGGAATGTTATTTAATGGGACTTTATTTATTAACTGGCTTTAAATCTGTGCATAGATGCAGAGCTCACTTGTTTCCATAAAATGGTATCTCCAGAAAAAAAAAAGGCACTAAAATAAGAGCAAGAATATAGCTAAATGTTTCAACACTGATATCCAAATACCATTTACATGCCTTCACAGTATTTCTATACGTTCAGTATCTAGAGATCACATTTACTTATCTCTTGTAAGTACAGTGGTGTCTAAAATGTGCCATCAGTACAGTATTCTGAGTTTTACCACCAACACGTGTTAAAAGTTTAGATAATGCCAGCTGTATAGGAAAAAGGAAACATGGGAGAGGGGGCAGAAAAGAAAACAACAAAAAAAAAAAAAAGGAAAGAAAGAAAGAAAAAAGAAAGGAAAAAAAAGAAAAAAAAACTCAGAAAAGAATCACTCCATATTGGATACCTTTCCTCATCTGTGGTTTCAGAGATTGGAAATTTGCTTACTATCTTTTCCATTGTCAGTAAAGGGAGCCTTGCTTGCACTAGACACTTCACCTTTAGATACTGAAATTAGTTTAAATGCCAATATCTCTGAGCTGTTATCTTGCTCCCAGCCCTATTCACAAAGGCTTGCAACAGGATCCAGGAATAGGAATGGACTATCTTCCTAATTTAGTGAAGTGGCATTATTCAACCGTTCTGGTTGAAATTCAGAAGATCTAAACTGGTAATATAAAGTTAATCATCCGACATGTGGCTATTGAACAGATTTGGCTAAGTCTCAGCTTGAGTTCAGTAATAGTTTTTTGATTATTCAGGTCCAACTGCAAAGAAGTCGTTGCATTATCAATGTTACTGCTACCTGGTTCCTGTGAGTTTTGAAAACTATTCCAAGAGCAAATGAGAGAGGAAAGTATGCACGGAATTCACTCTTGTACATTAGTCCAGAGACTAATGTCTCTGCTGGAAAAAAACATACTTGTAATTTCCCGTAATGAAGGAATAATATTCTGTACACAGTGGTCCAATTAACAACTTAGGAAAACACCTTGCCAATGCTTCTTCATAAACATGTGTGTGAGGATAAGAATGGGGCAGGGAAGACAAAAGTTAGTTCTTCTTGAATTAACATTCAGAAATATAAAAATTTTATGCAACACTGAAGTAATTATTATATGTGATATTAAAGAGAGTGGATGGAATTAATTAAGTATCTTTTAATTTTACAGTAATAATAATTTCTTAAATTCTTGCAGCCTGCTGAACCGATGAATATGTACCAAAATCATTTTTCTTAGAACTATCACCGCTGCGGGTCAGATTAATGGTTTATCTAATGCAGTATCTTCCCTCCAGCCATGTCCACTGGCAGATGGTTCAGAGGCAAGTACCAAATCACTGTTAACAGGAAATGGTGGATTTCCAGTTGAAGACATATATCAAGGACATTCACTACTTCCTTGAAGATATGGCTTTCTGCCCTTAAATCTTTATCCTACTTGGTGTAAATGTACCTTTTTCTCTTCTTATCCTTCAGAATTAGGTTACATTCCAAGTGGCAGTTTTGCTTTATGGCAAGTAGCGTTCCACTCTGCTTCATAAATAAACAATCAAACAACTCTCTGCAAGAATTTGGAGAAATACATGTTAACTGATTGCTGATGCTGCCGACCAGTTGAGTTCCCAGACAGCAGTCGAAAGTCATATCATGTCTTTCTATTCATTAACTTTGTAAGTGGAACTGGTAGTCACAAAAATCACTACAATTCATTTTGCTGACAGCCATACGTGCCCTTACAGTGTAAGAGTGTAAGATGCTCTATCTATATTTTGCCATGTGCCAGCATACAGAGGAACTGCCCTTAAAGACCAGCCCCATATTTTATAAGTTTTCCCCTGTGCTGAAACATCAAGACTATAGGCTTTCGTCAGGTAAGAGCAATAAAAATACCATGAACTTTCTAGGAAGTCTTCAATTTCAGAAGAAACTCAGCCTCTCTACAGACTGGATTAATTTAAAAAGTATTTATTCCCACAGCTTCCCTCCACAAAATGAAACTCTAGATAGTTTTCGCCATCTGTTACATTACCATTTTTCAATCCTTCATTTGTTACCATTTTCTGTATTTACTCCCAGCCGTACCTAAATTGTTTCAGCGCTGTGAGATTGATAACAAGGAGCCAGAGGAGTGTTTGGGGATTTTCTTTATCTCCCTCTACAAGACCCAGAAACTCTTCCACCAGAAACGGAACAATGGAAATTTTTAAGCTATTGTTCCCATTTCTTTGTATCAGCTTTCAGTTTCACAGGTATCCTCTACAGGGAGGGGAAGAGGGGTGAAGAATAGGGAGGGGGAGAAACTGGGAGATATTTGATGATTAGCTGGGATGAGACAGGCGAGAGAGGTGTGGTTATGGTGAGATGAATCATACCCCAGGGGCTTCAGGAGGCTTCATGTATGCTTAATGCTTCTAATTCTCCTGGGCTGTAATTATCTCAGGATAGGTAAAAGAGACATTTTTAGAAATGTCAATTTTCTTGATTTATTGGAATTTAAGAGCTCAAGCAGCAGACTCAGCGAGTGGGATTTAGCAGGCCTGTAAAGGTTGACACGCCAGCCATTTCGCAGTAATAATCTGAGAGGAAGGAAACTCTCGATTTCCCCATCCCAGGAAGGCCAGCAGACCTTCTGAGACATTGATTTATGCCTTGTAAGTAGCTCTGCTTTCCTTTTCTCTGTTCTGTGTGGTTTCTTCATTTGCCTTTCTGCAACCAACTCTTTAACCCTTAGAGTCCGTACTCTCCCAAGTGCATCACTCGGAGGGATCCCCCAATTCCTCATCAGCTGTGTCTCTATATTCCCCCATTCCCTTATCTCTCCAGACTGCTTCAAAGCAAGTTTATACCTTTATCAGATCCCCTTCTATGTATTTTACATCTGTTTTGCTTCTTATTTTGCATCCTCTGTGATTTTGCTGTTCCTAAAACAACTGCTTCCTTGACCATATTCGCGTTTGGTGCCAGTCTGGGCTTGGGGTTGTATGGAGAGCAGACAGTAAGGACAGGTGAAGGGATCCCAGCAGAGAGAGCTGCTGAGATTGCAACCTGTGTGAGTCATGAACACCTCTCTGCTGTGCACAGCTTTCATCGCATTGATGCCCTCAGCCTGTCCTGCTGCTAAAAAGCAGCCTGGGATTTGACAATTATTACATGATGTATATACCGAGTTCCCCTTTCTGTCCTGACAAAAATCCACTTGTTTAAGAATACACAAACACATCCATAAAAGAAAAAAAAAAAATAAAATAGGGTAATCCTGTACATTGTTAAGTGTTGGAATTACAGACAAAGAGAACAAGATCTCTCTACAGCAAATTATGCAGCTGGTATCTGTGTCACCATGTGCTGCAGAAAAGAGGTCTCTCTGTATTCCTGGTTATACACAGCTGGTTGATTTCAGGTGAAGGTTCCACAGCAGAGAAGAATATATATAGCATTACTCATTTGTTTCAGGTGCAATTAAGTTATTGTTCTGTCTGGGTTCCCTGCTGAGTGTTTTTTCACACTGTGATCTTGAGCAAATCAGTCAGGGCCCTGATTCAACAAACGCTTAGGTAGGCTTACCAAGGAAGGTCTAATCACACGCTTCAGTGTTTCACTGAAGTCTTAATCGCAAGAAAGATTGGTAATACAGCACCTTTTGAATTTTTTTTCAGCATATCTTCATTAAAAACACTGGAGTTGTTCTGGATATGTGCATGGTTAACAATGATCAGAATAGGAAATCTTCTGGTTGCCTTTCCATTTACTAGGGTTGTATTAGTTAATGCCAGTGTTTACTCAAGTTTGCATATACACTATTAAACATTTTTCTTTCATTTTTTAATCCCATCCTTCCCCAAATCTTTATTTTTTTAGCAATACAAAGAGTAGCTGGTCACTTTTAAAACTAAATTAATACTCTGATGAAAAATACACACAAGAGAGAGTTATACACCTCCTTCGATGTTAAAAAGGGACATCTGTGCCTTTATTGTAAATTCTTGTGGACAGTCAAGATTGAAATAGGTGCTCTGTGGGATATAGTGGCTGTAGTATTTGGGGAGACAAGATTCTCTCATCGGATAGAATAGCAGAGTGCTTCCTTCTTTTAATGATTTTGCTTTATAATTCAGCTGTGGTAACCCGAAGTCAAACGACAAGCAAACTCCGTTTCATTTTACTAATATGAGTCTATGTATTATTTTGATAAAATAACCTGTGTGAGCTGTTTTCTTCAGGCAGAAACCCACTGCAGCTAATGCTGCAAGGAGGAGATGATAAAAATATTTGAGGCTTAATGACCTGCTGTACTACAGCTTGCATGTTTTGTAGCGGAGCGGCTGAAGGCATTCTCGTGACGTACCCCTCTGCTGATGTTTGAATAGCTCCTGGGAACCCACTTCAATGTCATTTGCAAGTTTGCCCAGCAGACTTTTATTGATCAGAATGTCAATTATGGTTTCTCATATGCTTACATTAATTACCCTGTCCAAGAGAGTGTGGCAGAATGAAGGCTATCACGGCTGATATTAGGCTGTCAGGCTATGAATTTGTAGCTCCTTGAGAGCACAGAGAGAATCATTTCAAGGATAAAAACGCACCGAAGATTTCACACACAGCAGCTATAAGTCACGTTCTGATGTCCAAGCTCTTTCCAATATTTTCCCTTTCAGAATAACAGAACTTCTCAAGCCTCATTAATGAAATCTATAGCCCAGCCTCATGTGTGAATAAAAAAATTAACTCAGAGAGCTTAGAAAGGGAATTAGCTCTCTATGAACTAGTAGGTCGGGCAGGTAAAGTCTGACACTGAAAATGTTACCCACTTTGATGTACAGAGGAAATCTTGCATTCCGGTATAAAATCTTAAATTGCAAACCATGTTCCTTTAGAGATGCCATCAGTTTGGTTTTATATTTCTGCTATTTAATGATATAGTAGTTCTTAGGATATTTTTCTTCTAAAGGAATAAAGGAAAAAGAAAACTAACAATAAATTTAACAAAAATAATTCATACATCTGACTGACCTTTTTAATTAGAATTACTCTTTTCCTTGCCTAGGAAATCTCCAATCCAGTAAATAATCACAGACATGCATACAAACTACACCAGCGGTTAACATAAGAGGAGCTCTGTTGACACAATAGGGCTTCTCTCTTGCTTGGAAATAAAAATGTAGTGAGTGTTGTAGGTTCAGGTCCTGCTGTTCCGTGACTCTCTTGGACAATGCTTGGAAAACTGGCAGGAGAGCAAAGAACAAGGAGCAGCACCTCAAAGCCACTTTCAATTCATCATTTAGTTAAAATTGTCCCCTTGAATATGCAACTCAATCTAATCCTACTGAAAATTCAGTTATTTGTAGATCTGTGCAGTGTTACATTACCAAAGCTTTAAAGATAAACTGCTGAGGAAGTTTCTAAGCTTAATTTGTAAACTGTTTATCACCCAGGATGTAAACATAATGTGGACTTTGTTACTGGTTAAGAAAACTGCAAGTTTAAGAAACGAAGTTTTCCCCAAATCAAGTTCTTCAGAGCTTTCCATGAGTTACAAATATAAATATACGCTGGTCAAATCAAATATATTAGGAAGTAATGGAGCCTCTCCAACAGTTCATGTCCTACTCCCACAATGTATCTGGAACAAGATTTCATACCCTCTTGCATAGAACCAGATATCTTTTATCTCAGAAAATAACACCAATTCTTCCACGTATTTTATGGTAGACTTTTTCTGTTGTATTTATACTGTACATTGTTCAAAGCAGAGAAAACCTCCATACCCCTACCACAGTGAACATGTGGTTTCTGCTCTGGAAGTATTTTAGATATTTTAGAGAAAGTGAGTGTCTGAATTGGGCATGCTGTTCTCTGAAGAAGAAGAAAACTTTACCTTTAGTCATTTCCAAAATCATTTTAAGAAAAGTTTCACTTCAGCAGAGTACAGTAGACTTTGAGAAAGATAACTGTGTTGACTGAATAGGATGTATAAGAAATTCTACTTGGAATGACTTAAAATGTCTGCTGCATTAAAGCATTCAAATAACATTTTATAGCAGCAATGCTAAAAAAAAAAAAATCCCAACAAGCTTTTTATAGCAGCAAGAATGAGCTGCTATAAAGACTGTACCTTGTGCAACCATAAAATTGCCTTTGTCCCCTTGCTCTTTTTGTGCTCTTCAGTTTATAAAGCCTAGGACAAGCTCAAGGAACAATTTCTACTGAATTGTAAGGAAGGTGTAGGAACTAATAGGAGTAAGACATATTCTAAGCAGGTGGTGGGGGTGGTGGGGGAGGACCAAAAAACACCAAGAAAACAACCCACAACAGAAGAAACCAAACAAACAAAAAAAAAAATCCCACACTGGACCTCTCGCATTTGTCATAAAAAAGTGGAGCATGATGTCATTGTTCCAGAACTGTATCATTGGGCACACTCTTCCTTTCTCGGCTTTTATTTGCTACATACTGTTCAAAGCAATATTTTCAGCAGGTTGTCTCCAAGCAGAAATAACATAGCAAGTTAAGCATCTTTAGGGGATCTAGAGGAATAGTCCACACAAAAGCTGCACAGTCATAATACTAAATCAGCACAGTTCCATATTTTTCCTACTCTTCACTGCATTCTCTTGTGGGAACAACTTGTGCTGAATGGGGACATACATTAGAATATAGATAACGGGCATCTAGAAGAGACATTCTCATGGTGACTTGCGATTCTCGTAGATATTTTCCAGATCATGTTCAGTTTTACCACAGCACTTGCAAAAGGTCAGTACCATTATCAAAAGTAATGCTTCAGTTATGACTTCATGGACCATCTCCTCAAAACTGCTCCATATTCCCTCTTTTAAGAGATCTGTTAAGCCATCTTTGGTAAAGGTGGCATAGTGGTTCTCTGAGTCACCTTGAACCAACCATTTAAAAACTTCATAAAGCAGGAATAGTCGCACCTCTGTATTTTAGAGGGATAATGTGGATGAATAAATCAAAGGCCTTCAGTAGATATTTAATGACCATGAGTCATTATAAGAGTCAAGCGTTTAAGGAAATAGGTGGATGCTTGTGATTTATATCCTTAACTCTAAATGAGTGAAGATCTTTTCAAAAGCATCTTTTAAGAAGGAAAGGACTTTATTTACTTATTTCTTTTTCTCCTGTACAGTTACTGTCTCATAAGGCCATTAAGAAGATAGATTCATTAATGTTTGTTAGACTGAGATACTATGATGATGAACACCAGAGAAACATCACTGAAACAATTAATAGTTTCTTACTCAGTTCAGACTTTGAATAATGGCATTAATTAGGATAGGGAAAGTGATACTGAAATTCAACTAACAGCTTTTTGTTTTGTTTTGTTTTTGTTCTATTTTGTTGGGTTTTTTTCCAAATTGCAGGCCACATAGAGGGGGAGGGAAGCTGAAAATAACCTGTTCTGGAGTTCTGGAAAAAATTTCCGCACTGTTGAAGAAACCCCAGAATGTCTGGTTTTCTTTGTTCTGTATTAATGCATGTGTAGAGAAAAGACCCATTATCCCAATCTCTACTGTCATCATAAATCTCCACACAAAACCACCTAATTATATAATGGGTTTGGCAATTTTCCTTTATTTGCATGTGTTCCTTGTTATCTTGTCCAAATTTCCCCAGTATTTTTATAGAAGTCAAATGAGCAGTGAATGAAAGGGCAAATTTGTAAACCAGAGCACATCTGGATCTGCCCAGAGGAAGTGGGAACACCTGAGTGGTGACTTCCAGGTTCACCCAGTCATGAGTAAATTTGAGTATTTCTTGTACAGATAAACATATTTCAGAGGAATATTTTCACAATTACTAACACACATATAAACACACAGATATAGAATTATTTAGCACATGTATGCTTATTTATGTGCATGAGAATGTAAATTTACACAGATATTTTATATGCAATGACTTCCATGTGGTGAAAGCGAATTCACTCATGCATTAAATATAAAATTTTTTAGAACAGTTGTAAAATATTTTACTGATGAATATTTCTCAAAGGGAAATATAAAAGTTAATTACACCCAGTAACAAGAAATACCATGGCTTTTAAAAAAAATATTAACTTATCATATCAAGACAATTTTTTTTCCAAACAAATATTTTACAAATGAGATTAATCCCGATTTTCTCTAGTTTTCTACAGGAGTGCACTCCACTCCTGCTGTACAAGCATGTTGCTCGTCTATTGTTGTATAAATGATAACATTACATTTGTGTGAACAAACGAATGCAATGCTCCTTTTTAAATTTGATACTATCATTTGGGCACAAAACAGTCACCAATTAGTGCCACCTAGTTTTAGATAAATGACCCTAAAATATTAATGTTTTTCTATTTCATAATTGTATCTCTCAGAGTCTGTAATCAAATCATGCACTATGATGGAGAAGTTGCATGAAAAGGGTGACAGAGCAATGGAACAGGCTGCCCAGGGAGGCTGTGGAGTCCCCTTCTCTGGAGACTTTCAAGACCCATCTGGATGCAGCCCTGAGTAATGTGCTCTGGGCGATCCTGATCTCTAGATGTCCCTTCCAACTCTGAAATTCTGTGATTCCATGAAAAGAGAATATAGAATGAAGTAAACAACAGTCACTTATGTTTTACAAAATGACTAGTGGAAAGCTTCCTCTGAAGACTTGCTCCTTAAGACCTGTCTGTTATTCCCAAACTTATTAGTCATTCTACAAGAAAACACAAGTTCTTCCTGCCAGCCGTGCCTCACCTGCTTTAAGACCCCTATGAGGACTCTACACTGCAAAAAAACCCATGGAATATTCTTGATCTGCAGAACAGCTTTTTTCATTGTCTGTAGCTGAACTGCCACAATCGTTAATCTGTTCTGAAAAACTGTTGTATTATCTGACCTAAAAAGTTTAGTCACTCATTAATAACCCCCAGAGCTACCCAATCTTCTCTGCAATATGTGTGTTAATGATGGATGAAGCGCTCAAAGAAGAAGTTAGAGCATCAGAGAAGGAAACAAGCAGGCTGGTGTTGCCCTTACAGTATTTGATTGATTTAGAGCATGTGTGGGAGCCGAGTAAGGGCTCTGCTGAGGTTTGACTGGAGTTGCCAAGGCAGTTGGTACTGTGAGAAAAGGTCAGAGTAGTTAGACGTAGCTGGATTGTTCACAGATGGCTGATACTGTCAGTTTTAGTTGAAATAATCCATACTCGAGTTTCAAGGGATGAATCAGTCAGAATCTATCACTGAGAGGATGGATCGTTAACATGTTTTGTTTTCCTAATGCTTGTGATTGTCTTAGAAGCCCTCTACATGGACATACATAGTACCAGGAGCAAACAGGGATTAGACCTTCAGTTTTTCAAATCTGTTTGAATAAGGGCAGAATTGCTATGCAGGGCTTGAAGAGACATCACTCATGACATGGTGCCTCTGCTTTTTGTCATGTCTTCATTTACTGGTCTGACAGAGAACAGGTTCTGTGTTGCTATGCTTTTTGTGACTTAGATTTGAGAGGAACGGACCCAGGCCTTTACTCACCTGTAGCTTACTATGCTATTATTTCTCCGTAATGTGCCTTAATTTAGCTATCAAATACAAAATGAGCTTTGTAATCATTTCTCCATTTGCACTAGCTGTTGCTTGCCATAAACAATTGAATAGCTGCACAAGGTAGAATTAGTTGGTCAAATGCTTTCCTGCTTTTCTTAAAGGAAAAATAAATTTTCAGTTTCCTGGAGCTTTTACAGTAACCAGACACTGTGTAGAAAATAAAGGTTCAAACCTGAAATATTTTGATTGAGGGAAAGATATTTCTATTTTAAATCATGGCCTAGCTTCCTCATGGCAGCTTTAGTTTTGCTACTACAGATCCCTAATTTCTATTTAGACTGCCGTAAAATAAACGCGAAAAAACTTCATCTTTATCCCTTGGAGAGGGAAGAAAGACTTTCAGCCAAGACTGCATGGAATACAAGTGTTTGGTATTTGGTGACATCTTGACATAACCTTCAAAGAATTGTCCTACGTGCTCTCAGGATGAACATCCCAGTAATTAGAAACCTGTCTGACAGCACAAATCCTTCTCTGCTTTTCAAATGTATTGCAAAGATAAGGCAAAACCAACAGTGGTTTTACTGGGCAAACTGGTGATTTTCTGACCTGATAACTGTCTTCCAGTTTCTGTCCTATAGATGGTAATGATGTCATGACCACTTTTATGGGTGTAATCATTTATTTGGCAACATTTTATTATCTTCATCAAGTAGTGGGTTTTTTAGAACACTTCTCTTTGTGAAAATAGTAAATGAACCCTTACAAATGCATTGAGAAGCAGTCAAAGTGGTTTAGTGAGGAGATAGAAATACAGAAACCTGCAATGAAACCTCAGAAGTCCTTATTTACCTGAAAAAAAATGGCTAGAATTTCTTTTTTCATGTTCAGAATAAATTTTCTCAGGACCAAAATCCTATTAAGATATGGACACCAGTAATCCTTTGTCACCCTCTCTAGTCTCACAATTAGTCATGTTAAGAGTTAGTCAAAGCATTATAAATGCTTTTGCAAATAGTTATTGAGTTTGAAATTGAAAGATTATAGAACAAGTTGTCCTGGACTATCATCCCTACCCCTCAAGTGTGTTGTCCTCTTGAAAAAGGTCTCTGGTAGAGAGGAAATTCTGAACATCAGGAAATCTATATCTTTATCTTCTGAACAGAGACGAAGAAAGAACAGATGATTTTTGAGAGATCTGTCAGTAAAGTATGATGGCATTCAGTTTGCCAGAGACTTTAGAATTACTCCACAGCACAGAACCTGCTTAACTAGTGGCCTGTGATAATACTCATATTTTCTTTTTCCAACTTAGCATCAGCCTTACTGGCAGCAGTGCAGGATCTTCCAGAAGCCTTTCACGGTAATCATAAATGAACTTCAATTATATGGTACTTGACTCAAAACATTCCATGTGGATCCTGTTCACAGCTGTTTGCATTTGTTAAAGTACCTGGAATTTGTTGTGGTGCTGTGAGTGCAAAAACTTTCCATTTTCAAATGCATTAGATTCCCCCAACAGCTCCAGCCTTTCTTTACAGGTGTCATTCAAGGCTGATGTTTCAATAGTGAGGACATCTATTTGATCGTCCTTTATCTGTGTGTACTCAGTATCCCAAAGGTCTTTAATGATCTTATAGGCAAATAATTTCCTGCCTGCAGAGCAGAAATGAGCAGACTGAGGTAGTTTAGCTGTAACATTGTTGAATAACTTGTCTTAGCACTGATAGACAGAACTTGCCCTAGGAAAACGATGGTCAGCAGCTTGCCCTCATCGATGAGTTTTGAACCCTGAGACATTCATGTCTGAGTGGTGACATTTCCTATGACATCTGCCCCACTAAGTGGCAACAGATGGGTATGTGTCAGAGGCATGAAGTTGTCTTGGTGATGTTCAAGATGCTTAACAACAGAAGGAAATGTTCTTGAAAACACAAAGCAAAACAGTTAATCAGTAAATGAAAAAACAATGCCTTATATAAAGCACACACTTAAATATTAAAAAGAACATTAGCAAGCACATGGTTAAAGTATTCATCTACATTAATGCTGTAATTTCTTTGGGATTTGAAAGATTGGTCTCCTACTTCCCAAAGGAACCCCACCAAACATTTTTTGTAAACTAATATGTGCCTGGAAAAAAAAAAAAAATGCAAAAAAAAAAAAAGTCCTGCTTTCTACAAATCTATCTGTCCCATTAAAATACACAGTTTTGGTAAAGAACAGTTTAGCTGCATTCAGTGCCCAGATTTTCCTCTGTTTGTAAGCTTCAGTGCTGTTTTCAGTTTCATTCACGGAGATGTATCCGCTTGCTTTCCTATTATTTGTTTGCTGCTTCCTGGGCTCTAAATGCTTGAAGATATGAGCAATTCACATTCGCTTCTTTGATGGCCTTCAGTATTTCAACCTTATGGTTCCCGTCATCCTTAAGAATGTGTGAGTATCAGAACACACGAGCTAAAAAGCATTTCAGTACAATATAAGATAAATTCAGTAAATAGATAACAAGATCTTTACGCTATATGATTCGAATTCACAAATAAAAGTAAAATAAAAAACGTTTATCTATGGTACCCTAAAGCTGCTCACCATGTTTCAGGGTTACCCATGCTTAATAAAAATACTTATTGTAGTGCAACTGTAGAAAGCATTATTGAATAAGAGGATGTCAGTTCAAGAGAAGATTTCAGGGAAACAAAGTGCTTTATTTCTATGAAATGAAATCCTTAAACTCATTATTAAGGCTACCAGGTAGAAAGAGGCCCTTTATTCAACAGAGGATATTACACAGTTATTTGAAATCTAGATCTCTTTTTAATAGAAGTCAAATATAAGCAATTTAGAAGAAAAATACGCTCTCCTTCCTCCCCCCCCCCCCCTTATTTTTTTCTTCTGAGGACTTTTTGCTGAGGAGTTTATTCACAAAATGTGAAAGATAATGTATTGAAAGACTGTAACTTTTAAACATTTCAGAAGAGGTTGTAATCAGAACTAGTCAGGATGCATATTTCGATGCAAAATTTGTATGTACAGAGGTTTCTATGTTCTCCTTACAAGTGGAAAGAAAAACACTGTTGCTTCATCTCGGTGTTGCAATTCCTTCTATTCCCTGTCACGGGGATTTTGAGTCTTAACAGCTCTTTAGGGAATCTGCTTTTCACATCTTAAGCTGCAAATGCATCGTTTTATGTATCAAGATCCTCTGGAAGGTCCTCCATCTGCTATGCAGTTGTGAATAAGATGGAAATCATCACAGAAATATTTCCTACAACTTAACCAACAAATGAAGAAATTCAAACAAGTTCACGTTACATTTTCTTATGACAAAAGAGAGAACATACTAGTTATACCAGGTTTATAGGTTTTGAACAGTGAACTTCAGGATTATTCAGAAGCTCTCGTTGTACAAAGTCAGAGGCAGACTTCATTAACTGCTGAGGGAATTAGGAAGCTAAACAGTTAACCTCTGGATGACATCTAATCTCCAGGTTACACAAAGCCCACCATGCACTCAAATCATTGTGCCCATCTCATTAACTTGATACAGGATAAATATCTGTGTTAAAGCCTGGTTCTTATAGTGGATTTTGATCTGCACACAATGAGGTGTTCATCCAGCAGCCCTTTGGGTGCATCAACCACTGGCACTTCAGATTGTCTCCAGTCATGATTTCACCTTTTTTTTCCCACAGAATATTTTAGTCCAAACCATAATCTCCCAACTCAATACACACTTTCCTCTGTTTCCCGATATTTTTCTTGACACAAACCTTTTTCATCATGTTTCCTTGGACTGTTATCATTAAGTTTGGCAGTTCAGATTTCTCATAACTGCAACCAAGTGTCCTTCACATTTTACAGTCTCACTGTTTTTCTGTGTTATCCATTCCTTTAATCAGAAATATCTTTTTATTGTCATCTAAATCAAGATTAGGAATATTAAATAGCAGTGGAACAAGAGTGCTATTATTGGGTGACCTTGTGTAATGAATTCTTCTTGCACAAAATTAACAATTGCATTTTGCAATCTGTTAGTAAAGCAGATTTAATCCCTCTATCATAGGACTTAATCCATCCATCTTGCATAAAATTTAACTTTTAATCATGTTGCCATGTGATACTATGCTAATTTTGCATAAGTTCAACTATACTGTACCTACCAGACTTGTGACTTTTTTAGAATTTATTTTATTTTATTTTATTTTATTTTATTTTATTTTATTTTATTTTATTTTATTTATTTTAAATGTGTTTCATAAACTCCCCTTCCAGAATACAAGTGCTTCTGGTCTGCAGCTTTTTTTGAATATTACCATCATAAATGGAACTTCTGGATGCAAATGAGCCTTGCCGTATAACTTTGAAAATGTGTTCATAGTTGATTTAAGTGATCTAATCCTACACCAATTTCTTAAATTGATTAACTGTGAATGAAAGCCATTGGATAATCTGCCACCATTTGCAGACCTTATGCTTATCTGAATCTCTTTCTCCTAAAAAACTAAAACTAAAACTAAAAAATTACCCTTTACAACCATAAATGACAAACAAGCATTCTATGTTTCCTTCCCTTCAAGTTTCATTTCCATTTGCAGATAAACCCCTTTCTTTGTGAGCAGCATGGTAATTGGAATAAGGTTAAGCAGTACTCAACACTTTCTCCAAATCTCTTTTACTCTCTCGTCTTTTTCTCTTCTTGCTTGTTCTGTTTTCAGTTTCTGTTGGTAATATCAGCATCCTGTCTATCTTTGTAACCCATTGGTGATGACTTGCTGCTGCTCTGCTCCCCACATTTTTAGTGGCTCAATATGATCTTTTCGCTTCTTCTGCTCACAGTTTAACATACCAGCTAATACAAGCCTAAATATCTCTTTACCAGTACTTATACACTGTCCTTATATCTGTGCCCCAAAAACTGCCTGCTCGTTATTTCTTCTCCTTTGAGTACTATGGCATTCACAGCGGGTCAGAGAAAGGACACAGGGTTTTTTAATACCGGTAGAAAAACCAGCTAGGTTTTTTCCATATCGTGTCTGCAATGATTAGATTTCAAAAATGCTTTGCAAGCATTAGGAGGATGAGATAAGTTATACAAACAAAATAGGTACACCACGACGGATTTCAGCCTTGTTAGTGCTGGGTGGAATCCATGTCCTCTATGCAGGGTCATAACATTCACCTGGAATTGTTGAGTTTATTGGGCAAAAAGCATAATTTTTCATTATTTTAAACTTTCTTACTTAGTAAATACATGAACTTTTGGTGTTGGAACACATATTGGTTTTGTTTCTTGCTTACCTTTAGTTGCTAAGAAATAATCACATTTTAAAAGTGGGTTTGGTTTTTGTTTGGTTGGTTTTTCCAGTTTATACATCTATGTGTATTGAAGTATTTTAATGGAGGTACTAGATGACTTTACACCTACACTCTCCTATATAGTATGAGAAAATTCTCGGTCATTTCTAGTAGTAAATGCAACCATCATATGCAGAGCAAGGAGAACCTGTCCAACCATGTGTTCATTATGTGGCTTGAAGTATGGACACCACATTATTCTATTGCCATACTTTGCTCTTGAATTTTGAGGTTTTGGGTGCCAGGAATGCTGATATATCACTCACTTTTCTACGTGGCAGTCCTTCCTGCTCCATATTTAAGATTACTAGATATTTCTATTACTAAGTAATAGATACTTTGTATTGATATCATCTCTTTTTTTTTTTGTTTGTTTCTTAAAAACAGAAAATAATGTTGCAGGAAGTTAACATAAAATATGTAACAATGATAGGAAATATAACCAGTTTTGCTCAGTGAAAATTCAGTGGCTGCAACATGTCTGTTCCTATTATTCATACTTCGTATACCTACTGTAAGTTCTTAGTTTATAAAATCTTCTACACATACAGAAACTCTTTCCAGATACAAAACATTTGTATATTAAGCTACAGATGTCACAAAGAGATGCAATGCAATCTAGAGGAACAAAAGGAGGATGTGTATAGTTGTGTAGATCTGCCTTGAAGTAAAACTTTGGAACCTATAAGAGTCACAAAGTCTCTATAATTTTCTGGGCTGGAAGGATTGTGCCATTTCACCCATGTTTGTGTTGTACCCCTGTGAGGGTCCTTCCTTCATTGGAAGATTCCCCATAGCCACATGGTCCTGAGAAGTCACAAGTGTATTTCAATAAAAAATAATGAATCAGCAGGACCCTCTACTCTGAATCGTGCATGACTCTGGTGAGAGAATTTGTAAAAACATTAAAATCAGATTCATTTCAGAGGAGCAGACTGGGAGAAGATTTCTGACAAATAGTCAAGGTAAATCCACTTCACAGCATTATTGGATTAGCCTTTCTTGAAGTTTAATTAAATTGTTTTTCCCTCTATTAACTGTTATAACTAGGAAATGGCAGATGAGAATGAAACTTCATCTCATTACAGTTTAATAAGTTAAATCTCTTCTTGTGTCTCTAATGCTAAGAAGTATGCATTATTTTATGTTACTCGTGCAAGTGGATTTTATGTTAGCAACTTCAGAACATGTACTGCTGTCCGTGCCTCATTCACAGAGATTACCCACTTTTCAAGTGGTAAATCCACCATGACTGCCTTAGACAATAAAATAGAAAGGGAAGAAATTAGCTTTCTAATGCGATCCCAAAGTAGGGATGCCATACTAAGCTAAGTGAGAAAATAAAAAAAAAAACAAACCAAAAACAAACCAACACCTACAACATACCAAGCGTAACAAACTTTGTAACCTGCTTCGCCATCAAGTATTTAGATAAAAGCTACAAGACTTGTCATTTTTCTCCCTTTTCAGAAAAATAGTTTTAAAATTTCCTCAGTTTTAGAGCATGAGGAGATGTAGTGAGTTTTTAAATGGAAATAGACCATAACATTGAAGAAGAATCCATGTTTAACTACATTACTGCACTGCTGTTGCAGAAGTTCCTTTGAAAATTACTTTTCTTAAGTTGCAATGTGAGTTTGCTCAGAGGAACAGAGAAAAAGAGATGTAATTGTCTAGGTATAATGGCAGTGGTGTATGCCAAGAACAGAAACAGCCAAAACTGTATCCTCCCAATTGTGAATTTCAGGGAACTGAAGGCAGCAACCCAGAGGATGTCTGCGAGTGCAAGGCTCCCTGAGATACTTCCAGTCTCCTGCAAAATACAAGATTGGTAGAACCCATAGAGTCTTGTTCCTGCTGTGCCCAGATGAGAAGAGCAAGGGCATGATAATAATGAGACTTTTCTACTTCATGGGCAAGCTGAGAATTATGGTAGCAATTTGGAAGTGAATCATTTGGAACACTAGAAAAAATGATACTTTACTGTCCCAGATTTCAATTACTAAAAGTAAAAAGCTTTTCTTGGATGTTTCAAGATAACTGAGGGGTAAAGACTTCAAAGAGACATTTTTGGACCACCTCACTCTGGAGATCTTTCAAGGCAGAGGCTGCATGGTGCATAGATGCTCAGTGCAGTGAAATTTGCATCCATACTCTCTGAAGAGCTCTTTAGCCTAAACTCTGTTACAATGGCTTTATCTTCTAAATCTCACATCCACTTGTCCCTTTCACACAAGCACTGAGTCCTCTCTGTCTATGTCTACCTTAGCAATCTAAATACGTGCAAGGCTTTTTCTGATTTTTAGCATCCCCTGTTCATGCTTGTAAAATAAAATAAAATAAAATAATAAAATGAAGGTAGGTGAACTCAAAACATAGACTGGGAATTGTCTCTGGTTCATAACACCTCCTGATCCATAATTCAGGATCATTTTGAAGAGTGCTACCTGTCTGTACCTGTCCAGGAACGTGCTAAAGACCATTCCGGCAATTTCACAGCATAATCAATTGAATTCCAGTGCCTGGGAATATTTCTTGGTTCTTTTTGATTTATTAATATAGATTTAGTTTCTGTCTTATTATGAGCTCTCTGGAAAACCACAGTCTTCTGTTACTTCTCTATTCTGTAAATAGACCACCTAGGTACTTCCTGTAATGGAAATGAGTAATTATAATAATTATTATAGTGAGTCAAGGGAGAAAAACACTTGTTTATTATAAAAAAATAACTAGAGTAGACATTCAACTAATTAAAAAAATATAATAGTTGCATTATATAATAATAAGATAATAGTTGCATTAGCTCTTTAGAGATATCTTTCTTTTGCTCACCGGTGTGATTCTCGTTTCTGTGGTGGACTACAAGAGGTGTTTACATGTTGCAACCAACTCTTCCTTAATGGCCAAAATTAAAGAATATAGAAACTCAGAATAATGCTTACTCTTAAAACACAGATAAAAATGTTTTGTAAAACAGAAAATTTTAATATGAAGTGGCAATGGCATTGGTTTACATCTGTTACATTGATTTACTAGCTGATTTGTTGATTAACAGTCACCACATATATGTTTCCAGGCAGTGATTTTATATTTTCAGGATTATGAAAAAAATTAGTTTTCAATTTACTTCTCATCTAACTGTTCAATAGTACTGCTATGTGGAAAAGACAATCACACAATGTACTAAGTAAGTTGCACTTGCCATTGAATTATGTTTGACGCCAGTAGCATCATACTTTGACACCAGTAATGTCATGTAAATTCATACAATTTCATTTGGATCCTAATTTATTCAACTGTAGCAAACACTTGTACTGAGAATGTGAAGCAAGACAGAGATTGCAGCTATCATGTTTCATGGTTATTCACTTATCTTTGTCCATGAGGTGTAGCCTCGATGACAAAGCTCAGTGACAGTTTTCAACATGCAGTGACAGGTAATTTCAGTGAAGGTACAATATACACCTTCTTATAGTTCAAGACCATTTTATTTTGGTTTTATTCCTTTTCCCTCTGATGTCCACATATGCTTTTATTTTATTTCTTTGCTTACTTGAGGGTGTCTGCTACCCTGTCAGAGAATAGAAGCTCTGTTTCCCACATTCCAAAATGGCTCATTGACAGAAGATATATGGTGTAAGATAAATAGTCCCAGTTCCTTTGTTGTCCATTCTGTAAAAGGCAGAAGAGAGTTTTATTTTATTTTACAGAGGTGTAAGGAAGAATGATTAACTGTGGATTGGTCTGGAGATACTCATTAACTGAAAGTTACACAGGGAGCTATGAGAAATACTTGGCATTCACACTTTCTTTCAGATGAATTATCACACTTTTTAAAAACTTAGAAAAGTTGAAAAACAGTTTGAATTAAAAAAAAAAGGAAGAAAACAACAAAACTTACAGTATATTATGTATATTCTTCACTTCATTATTGTTTAATGAACTTTTTCTTTTTAATGTGGTCTTCCAAATCAGATTTACTCAAAAATCGTACAGAATACTCTTCAAATATCTGACAGAGTTTTCTAATCACTTTATTACACTTTGTACTGCCTGTAATGAAAGAGCAAGGCCACCAGGCTTTGCAAAAAGTAAATCTCCTTTTATTGCATTTCCTTTGCTGCATTTTAACATTATTGAAAGAAGAAGAACAAAAAAAAAAATAAACCACAAGTCCACAAAGAGGGAAAATTCCCTATGGCAAGCTGTCTTTGAGGTGTAAATCAGTGTTCTCACCAAGAGAATAATAATTTGCAGATGTAGTTCAGTGATAGCTACCGGACAGTCCCCACTGCTGGAGCACTTGCTCCATTAGAACAAATCAACATCACAGCTCATTCCTGTGGTCCACTGCACGGTGGGTGCATGCTGTGGGAATTCCTAATGGGCTCAACTCTACAACTGACAAACTTGGGGCATGCTGAGAGTCACTGGTCTTCGAGCTGGTGAACCAAAGACTTAAACCCACCAGCTGTGCTTCACAAGCCAGTGCAGAACATCTATCAGCTAAGGACATTTATACTTATTTTATGGATCTTGCCACTGAATTGTATCCACTTCTCATGTCATCAGATTAAGCTAGCACTGCTTGTCTCAGGAAATAAATAAATAAATGAATGAATGAATGAATAAATCCCAAGAAATAAAAAAAACCACTTCCACAACTTCGTATCAGCTTGGAAACATGGTTAAATTCTATGTAGATTTCTATTCATCTATTAGGTCATTAGTTCTCTGATTACCATGGCCTTCAAAATTTCAGCCCCTAACAGTACTACCACACTTATCAGTGTAGACAATGTTTTGCAAATGCTGCATCCTACAAACTGGAACTGCTACATCCACAATACAGATCCTTCTAAAAAAAAAAAAGAAAAAAACATGAAAATTAGCATCTGTGGAAGAGAGAATACCTAGCAGGGAGTGTCGTGGTTAAATTGCAATATGTTATACATATACAATTATATGCAGGAGGCCTGCATGGATGAGCAAGGAGCTCCTGGACAAACTCACAAAAAGAAAGCCTACAGAGGGTGGAAGCAAGGACAGGTAGCCTGGGAGGAATACAGAGAAATTGTCCAAGAAGCCAAGGATCAGGTTAGGAAAGCTAAAGCCCAGACAGAATTAAATCTGTCCAGGGACATCAAGGGCACCAAGAAAAGCTTCTATAGGTATGTCGGTGATAAAACGAAGACTAGGGAAAACACGTGCCCTTTCTGGAAAGAAAGAGATAACTTGTTTTCCCAGGATATGGAGAAGTCTGAGGTACTTAATGACCCCCAAGTTGCAGAAAGCAAAGACAGTGACTAGGAGAATGAAGAAATACCCACTATAGGAGAAGATCAGGTTTGATACCATCTAAAGAACCTGAGGTGCGAAAGTCTATGGGACCTGATGAAATCCATCTGCTGGTCCTGAGGGAACTGGTGGATGAAGTTGCCAAGCCACTATCCAT
>VXBO01007150.1:92412-170788 GCA_013400135.1 Rhinoptilus africanus
CTTCCTCTTCCTCTTCCTCTTCCTCTTCCTCTTCCTCTTCCTCTTCCTCTTCCTCTTCCTCTTCCTCTTCCTTATCCTTTTTCTCTTTCTTCTTCTCTTGCTTTTTCTTTTAAACACTGATTTGAATCACTAATTTTTTAATCATTCTTCTAATCACTTTTGACACTGGAACAAATTGCCCAGAGAGATGGTAGAGGTCCCATCCCTGGAGACATTCAAGGCCAAGCTGGATGAGGCTCTGAGCAACCTGATCTAGTTGAAGATGTCCCTGCTCACTGCAGGGGGGTTGGACTAGATGACCTTTAATGGTCCCTTCCAATCCAACACATTCAATGATTCCATGAAGTATTATACATGAAGTATTATACATTATACATGAAGTATATATACATCTAACATGGGAGCCAACATCACTGAAATAAAGATTATTTTAGTATGCCTGCTGACAGCCCTGGAAGGTTTGGGTTTTACCCTGAGCCCAGACTAGCTGGCTACATAGTTCATTGTTTGAAATTATTTCTAAACCAGTTCTGCTCATAACCAACTTCACAGAAGTGGATTTGTGTCTTATTAGAAAATATATATAATGATATTCTGCTTAATCCTTGGTCTATAAATAATTATTTTGCCAAATTAGGATCTCAGTAGAAAAAAAGATTTTAAAGCACAAATGAACCAATGCCAAGTATATTAGGATATAAAAATATTTCTAAATTTAAAATGACAGAAGCAGCTAAAAATATTTTTGCCAGTCAATCAACCAGCTGAGATATACAGAAGTAATATTGACTGTAGAGCCCCATAATTACTCTTTCAGGCTGCTGTCACACTTTTTGAGTTCAGTTTATTTGTTTTTAAATTACTTTCTTTCAGCTATCTCCTATTTTTGAAGTGTGATAATGATAATATTGGCTGACATTACAACTTGTTCAAGATAAGAATTATCTGCTATTGAAGAAAGTGAGCTTATCTGTAGCAGACTAATTTCTCAGCCCAAAGACTGTGACCCATTTCAAAGTTCAGCTGAATGCAAAATGTTTATTACAATTGTTTATTTTTGTTTTGTTTATGAACATTTCTGTCCTGACAAGATATGCATGAAAAAAACAGTCTCTGGCCTAAAGAGGGAGAGATCTTTTATCCAAATAGATGAAAGAAATAAAAAATGAGAAGATAAACAGTGATACAGAGAAAGTGCTTTGACCAGAGTGCCACAACAGATTAATTAGTATATAGAATCATAGAATCACAGGGTTGGAAGGGCCCTCTGGAGATCATCTAGTCCAACCCCCTGCCAGAGCAGAGTCACCCACAGCAGGTTGCACAGGAACCCATCCAGGCGGGTTTGGGATGTCTCCAGAGACGGAGACTCCACCACCTCCCTGGGCAGCCTGTTCCAGGGCTCTGCCACCCTCAAGGGAAAGAAGTTCCTCCTCATGTTTAGGTGGAACTTCCTGTGCTCAAGTTTGTGCCCGTTACCGCTTGTCCTGTTGCCGGACACCACTGAAAAGAGCCTGGCCCCATCCTCCTGAAATCCACCCTTTAAGTATTTATAGGCATTGATAAGGTCCCCCCTCAGCCGTCTTTTTTCCAGACTAAAGAGACACAATTCCCTCAGCCTTTGGATGGGGCTCTGAGCAACCTGATCTAGCTGAAGATGTCCCTGCTCATTGCAGGGGAGGTTGGACTACATGATGTTTAAAAGTCTGTCCTGGTTCTGGCAGGGACAGGGTTAACTCTCCCTGGCTCCGGGGTATCAGTATTCCATCCCATGGGAGCCAGGCTCTCTCTGAGCAGCCGGGAGGGGGCAGGAAGTCACCGCTTGGAGCGGAGGGGGCGTCCCGGGTGCGGTCGGGGAGCGGCGGTTCCCTAACCCTCTAAGATTTCCCTCTAAGAACTAGTCTAAACTCAGATCCAGAGTTGGTCATAAAAGCATTCATATTCCATTCTTCACTGTTCCTTATTTAAATAATCACCACAGTGAAATGATTTGTCTCTCATGTTCAGATGTCCCTATATTTTAACCAGTATGAGCTGGTTTAAGGCATTACCTAGAGAAAGCTATCTGCAGCGTAGATAAGAAGGTCTTCTTGGTCTTACAAAATTTAGGTACTATGTGATGCGTTTCAAAATCGCATTTCATCTACTAGCAAAATCTGTAGGTGTGTGTATGCTTCTGTGTATTTTTGTACTTTATTATATCCATATTTATGCATCTCACAGCTTCAGAACATTCTGTTTTCTAATACAGTGAAATTCCCTGATTGCTTATGCCTTACTGACCGCATTTGTGAGACAGACATTGCAGACGTTCCATGTCTCCTTGTTACTTCAGATGAAGCTGAAGGGGACTGAGTCAATCCCAAGTAGTGAATAGCTTCCAATTGGAAGTAGTGAATAGCCAAAAGGGACTTAACTGACCACAGTTTTCCAGACCGGATGAGCCCATGGTGCATGTGCATGATAGAGTACTGTGAAATCATAATGAATATGGAAAAATCAACGTGAAATAAATAAAACTAGGTGACTATTTTCAGTAGCCAAGTTAAAACAAATAAGATGTGCTGTTCCAAAAAAAAAAAAANGTGGTGTTCCAAAAAAAAAAAAAAAAAAAAAAGTGTAACTGTGGAACTCAGTGCCACAGAAACTTGTGTCAGTAGCTCATGTGTGTTGAAAAAAACATTAGATTAATAAGAAAAGAAATCTCTCCAGACCTAATAAATAAAAGATAGCACTAGCTCAAAAATTCTCCAAGCTATAGATTATTTGAAATCACCAGGGAAATATACTGTGAAAACATTGTCATATTTGTGTCTTATTCTTACTCTTTTTCAGTTACTTGCCATTTGACACAGTAAAACAGAATACACAAATACACAAACTTCTGATCTTCTTTGGAAAGGACATTCTTGTGCTCTCACATTGTACTCCCTTCTCTCACACCGTTTTTCTAGTGACTTGGAGCTCTGCGTGATTGTACGGGATTAGATAAACAACTTTTAAGCAAATTAGTACTTCCCTTTATTTTTATGTATTATCCTAGGTGTTTGTTAATATTTTATTTAATATTATCTTGGGAAGGGTTGGAGATTCATTGTTCAGTATTCAGAGCTTAACACACTATGAACTAGATTGTCTAAGGTAGCAAAGAATATTTCACAGGGCCCTCTAAAGCATTTCAGAAGTTTTGCGGATTTTGAAATGTCATTCCCTCTTCTCTTATGTCGAAGAGCTGAATACTCAGGCTAAAAGGGTAGTACTACCATAGTGCCCTTCCTAGAGAGATGGTAAGAGTGTACATCCAGTTAACTCTACCAAGTACTATCAAGAATGAAAGTTTTGCATTCAGAAATTCAGGTCCTGTGGGTGTCAAGAGGATGGGGTCAGACTCTTTTTAGTGGTGCCCAGCGACAGGACAAGGGGCAACAGACACAAGCTGGAACACAGGAGATTCCACCTCAACATGAGGGAAAACTTCTCTGCTTTAAGGGTAACAGAGCCCTGGCACAGGCTGCCCAGGGAGGGGGTGGAGTCTCCATCTCTGGAGACATTCAAACCCCTCCTGGATGGGTTCCTGTGCCACCTGCTCTGGCAGGGGGTTGGACTAGATGATCTCCTGAGGTCCCTTCCAACCCCTGCCATTCTGTGATTCTGTGATATTCAATAACTATAGAAGCGTTTAGCTGATTATTACAGCTGAAGACTTTGAGAGGTTCACAGTGAAACTTAGAATGGTACTGTCAAATCCAGATTTGCCTCTTGTTCTCACAGAACAAAGAATAACACACACATGTCTCCAGAACTGATTTTTGTTCAGTTGCTGTGTTCTTGCTGTGTTAGATTCAATGGAGTGCGATTTAATACAAGTATTGTATCATTTTTTGGTCCACTGCCTCCCAGTATCTTCTTTCAATTATGCATGCAATAAAGATGATTGTTTCACTGAAAGAGGACAGTGTGAAGATAATTGTGACAGTTTAACATGTTAACTGTTAACATTTTAACATGTTACCAAGGGAGCCTTTTTCCCTAACCTGCTCAGAATACCCCTTCTGCTGCTACTGGTGCTGTCAGTAGACAGGTCTGTTGTGCTCCTGAGTTGGGACCTACTCCTTCACTCTGACTGTGAGGTTTCATTTTATAACATAGTTGTTAAGTAGCTAGAGCCTAAAAAACACTGCCATTCCCAGTGAAATGGAAAAAAAAGTTGTACTGGAATAAAGTGGTTTGTTTTTTTATTTTCCTCCAGAAATGTGTACTGGAGGAAATTAAATTTCTCTTGGCCAAAGCCATAAAACAACTCCAAGTGAAACCAATATTCAAAGGTACTTTAAACTACTTGCTCTGTATATAGGAAACAGGATTGCAACTTCCTTAACGGTTTATTTGGTTGTGGCTACAGCCTTACATCCTTCAGCTCAGGGATGCTTATTTTCTAATCTCATGGCAGACAGTTTTTAAAATAAGTTTTCTCTGATTTTCTTCACTAACCAGAAGTCCACTTCCACACTAGGAAATCTTCTTACGGCAACCCCACTGGAGCTGCCCCTGAAGCACAGACAATCTCTTATTTAGAAGACCTTTTGGTTAAAAGAGTCCTCTGTTCTGTTGACTGTCTGATTACATTCAATTAGATAAAGCCAATTAAGCACTTACTACCTAACAAATTTAATGTCTAACCAGTTATGTGGGGGTTATTATAGGAAGTCAAAGGGTAACTTCAGTAAACAGTCTATGAGTGCTTTTATATAAAATCAAATCTGATGTATCCAATACAGATACAAAATAGGGGAAAACTGGACAAAATCACTATAACTCTATTAACTATGTTGATATTTACAGTCTTATTTATTAAATAAGAGGGAAACTTTGAGGGAAACACCAAAGACCTTTATTTATTTATTTATTTATTTAATGTTTTGGCCGTATATATTCATTCTTTTTCTAAATAATTTCTTAGCTATATTTAGTTAGTATCTTGAAGAATAGAACTTTTGTTTTTCAAATTACTAACTTGTATCAAGTTTATATCAGGTCTTATTATTACATTACTATCGTTATATTTTCATGACAATACCTTATATTACATTAGTAACAGAAACAAGGAATCCAAATATTCTCTTATTGTTTTACCCCTCCATTAACTTAACCAACAACGCTGACGTAATGCCAAGCATATTTTCTAGACCCAGATTTTCATAAAATGAAAAGCTCAAGATGTAATGAGAACAGGAGGCTATGTGAGCTACAAGTTTTTATCATCATGAAAATAACCATCAGAAAAACATAATAAAAAAAAAGTGTTCTCTTATATTTTTTTGGAAGGCAAGATTCTGATTCTGACATCATCCAAAATTATCAGCAATAAACATGTTTTCTTGATAACTGTGTGTCTTGTCTTCCTTCCTCCTTTGAGCCACGAGGTCTATATATAAGAGAAGACCTAAAAGTGTTTCTGAGCTGTTTATGACAGAAAAATCTAGTAGCTCTTATTTTCTTTTGTTCTTCCTTTGTGCACACATAAAGATGTCTGTTTTCACACAAAGATTTCCAAAATTCATCAGACAGTTGTAAAGGCTATCATGACTGTACATCTTGCCCTCACATAGTCATTGAACTCTCATTTCTCTTGCTTTCTAGAGAAACACAGTTCTCTGCTACAATGTGAAATTCCAAGTGTATTTGTGCAAATCATTATAAAGCCACTGCAGTCTCCAAAGATAAGGGAGATGCTGGGAGACTGTACTGACACGCCAAAAAAAAAAAAAAANGATTAAGTTTTTAAGCATCATCACCAAAAGCATATGTTTAGATATCACCTGTAAGGAATAAAAATCTCAAACACCTTGAAGGGGTAAAGAAAATTAGGTTTCTTTTTGTACCATCTTCCTTATAACTTTACAGTGTCCTAAATGGATAGATGTCTTGACCCAAACTCCTTTCCTTCTGGTTCAAAGTCTATGCCCATAGTAATTTTTGTACACAAAAGATGATAGAACACTTGAAGAGAAACCTGAAAAGAGGAGAAGTGAGGATAGATTTTAACAAGTTTTCCAGCAAAAGGATCAAAAAATCATGTGTTCTGAGAAGTGCATGCACCAACACTGAAACCAGTGTGGATAACGCTGCTCAATAATTTCCTTCTGGGCTAGCTGCAGACGGTGTTACTAGATGGCAATACTGTTGAAACCAATCAAAGTACCTGCATGTCCTGTATATCCTCGCTCTGCAGCTGCTTCTTACCAGGCACCTTGTGTCACATAGCCACAATATGAATTTAGCTCTTCCCTAATGCTAGATGTGGTAAGGCAGGTGTTCAGTTCCCTGGCTGTGCTAACGCATAGGCTTGGGATAAGATCCATCTCCTGAGAAGTGCAAATTCACATATTCAGGAAGGAACAAAGAAAATGAAATGATATTTCAGGTCCTGCCAATAAAAGAATAAGAGAATAAAGGCTCCAGTTTATGTAAACAGACATCTGGGTTCAGGGATTTATTTTGTCCTCAGTTTTGTGCATGGATTGTTGACCTGCTGACACCACAGCCCATCAGTGTCTGCATTTCTTAACAGAACATTATAACATCTGTGTAATATTCTAAAAATATCTACTGAGGAATCCACCAGGGCTTTGTTTAAATCAGTTCTTTTGGTATTTAAGTAATCTTTTCTATTAAACCATCTGACTCTATGTGGCAGATCTTGACTTATGCTTAAATGATATCCCAATGAGAAATGCAAAATGAGCTGTGATTGCATTTATAAAAGAATGCATAAATAAACATACTTTAAAGGAATGAATCAAAGAAGTAAGAAGAAAAAAAAAATCCCAAAGCTTCACCCTAGCTGGTTGCTACTGAAATACTTTTCTTGTATTTGGAAATCAAATTAAAGTCCAGCTCTTTTGTGAGGAACACTTAAATGCAGTGCAGTTACCCTGCATTTAATTCAGCATAACTAAGACCAGATTTTGACCTTTTGTACCTTGACTGCTCTTGAAATAATCATAATCAAAGAAATTCGGAGAAAATGGATTGTGGCTAATACCATCAATACTGACAGTCATTTTTACTTTCTGTAGCACTCAAATCTTCTTATATTACACATTTCCACACTGCTTCATAACACAGCACATTTTCAGAAGAAGGTAAATTATTCTAGCACTATAATTATGAGAAGTATCAAGTAATATGTATGTGAAAATAATAAACAAAATCACACAAGGGAACCGAGTTACAGGGCTATTCAATGCAGTTGCCTTGCCATGCTGAAAAGGAAAGTGAAAAAAGAGACAGATGGGTATGAGTGACAGATTTTTGTTCTTAATGTATTCATCCTGCTGTATACATTATTGCACATTGACAATGGTAGCTTTATAGAGATATTTATCTTACAAAAATTTGTTTTCCTAAAAAGCACTCATTAAGAAGTCTGTCAACTCCTTATAGTGAGATATTTACCCTCAAACCAGTATGAGTTGTGATAAAAGCAGCATATGCATTATAAAATGTTTTGAATCTCACTTCTTAAGACTATGCGTATATATATTGAAAATTTACATCATTTATGCAATCCAGATAACCTGCAAAATACTTTTCTGGGCACTTATATGTCCTATAATATCAAAATACTTGAATTTTCTTAAATAGCTTTCTTGACAAGACCACAAGTATACGTCATAGCCAGGAATTTAATTAAGCAATCTTGAATTTAGATTACAGGAAAGGGAGACAGCAGTGGATGTAGTTCATCTTGATTTCAGCAATGTTTTCCATACTGCCTTCCACTTTTTTCTGTCACACATGNAGCAATTTCTTAGTGTTCTCTTATTACAGTACTGAAAAGTATATCTCCAGAGCTCACATGTGTTGACCTTGCACTCTTGTTTCTCATATTTAGTGTCCTGTTGGGAATAATTCTGACAGAGAAAATCCAAAAAGATTTTTTTTTCTCAAGATGTGTTTATAACCAATCTAGCAGGAATGTGTGTCTCTTAATATTACCTAGAAGAAAAGTACAGTGGTCATTTTAAGCATGTTGCATGTTGTGAATATTGAGAAGCGACTGCATTCTTTTGGGGATTTTTTTGTTTGCTTGGGAGGTTTTTGTTGGGTTTTGAGGAGGTTTGGAGGATTTAGGATTTTTTGGAATACCATGATACATGGGGATTGTGTGCATTAATATCATAATAATTTAATATTTTACAAAAGAAGACAACCATCATTATGACTATAAAATGTCTATAACATTAACATGAAATTTCTCAGTATGGATATTCCAAAATCTTATTTTTACTAAATTACAAAGCTCAGTTCAAGTCTTTCAAGGAAATGTCATGATTTGTCATTACATCTACTTTCAGCTCTNTATTCACATTATGTCCACTCAAAAAAGAAGTAATTTCATTATGCTATGTTGACTATTTTTTATGTCAGTCTAAGCTACTCTTAGACTTGAATTTTCATTTATAAATTTTGAACATCAAAAATCACACGTCTTCNAGGTTTTTGTTGGGTTTTGAGGAGGTTTGGAGGATTTAGGATTTTTTGGAATACCATGATACATGGGGATTGTGTGCATTAATATCATAATAATTTAATATTTTACAAAAGAAGACAACCATCATTATGACTATAAAATGTCTATAACATTAACATGAAATTTCTCAGTATGGATATTCCAAAATCTTATTTTTACTAAATTACAAAGCTCAGTTCAAGTCTTTCAAGGAAATGTCATGATTTGTCATTACATCTACTTTCAGCTCTGATTATGCAAACCCCAGCCATTAGAAAAGAAAACAGACAGTAGGTGGAGTAAAGAGAAATAATCTGTAGGATTAGATCAATTGGAACAGTCACTGAAATAACCCTATTAACAGCTATTGCCTCACCTAAAAATCATTAACATCTTTTCAGGGCTTTAATGGATTTTGGATCTGATCTCAGAAGTGCAAGTTACTTATTTTCCCTGAATAATTTTAAAACGCATACAAAATCTTTAATTTAACCAAGGCTTTGCTGGTAAGTGTAGGATACCTGGGAGAGAAAGAGCGACACTGCTTCTTCTGATCTACTTTCTTAGAGAATGACCCAGTGCTCCAGTCTGGAGAGACCTTCAAATAAATAGTCCCTGACTGGACAGGAAAATACTACCTACCAAACATAATTACCGGAGATATTTGATGCATTTTAGTATTTTTTTTAAGTAAGCAGGTAACATAATAACAACAGTGGGTAGGTCAGATATACCTGGACCATTCATTTGCTTTTTATGTTCAGATAAACACCATCATTTCATTTTTGAAGTTATAATTTGTTAATTATTTTTTTTTTTTTCCAACAGCCAAATTTACTTGGTTTATAGGGTCTATAATGATATTTAGATATGTTTTTTTTTAGATCAAATCAATCTTTTACAGCATGACCATTTATTTCAGTCAGACCTTTTAATAAGTATTTTTCCGTTTATAATAATACTTCAACTTATGTTTACTGCAGTATATGGTCTACTGCTGTTTTGGCTGCTGTCTAAATATTTACAGCTTTAGGCAGAGGTGAAGACATTTTGTTTGTGACTCTGGCAGCTTTTTAAAAGACTACAGAGGAAAAAAGCAGCTGTTTGTTAAAATAAAATGTTCTTCAGGCAACATGCCATGGGAAATAATCTTTCAGCAGTTTTTAGAAATGAGACAGGGGCACAACTTAAAACAGCAGATAATTATGCCAAACCTGTGTTCTTACCTTATGTACTCATACATCTTAAAAATATATATTTTAAATGAGAAGACAATCTTATCTTTCCACAACACAAAACAAGGTATGCTGTAAAATGTATAATGCAAAAGTCGTGTAACTTATCACTCAAAAACCACTAGTCCCTTTGGAACCTTCAGTTTCAGAAAATGTTGTATGTTCTTGAAACAAGGATTGTTAAAAGAAGTTTATTTTCACATAATTATAGACACCTTAGAGACAATCCTGAATCACAGTGAAAGGAATAGTAAGCTTTGTACTACAAACACATTTGCAATGCTAAGAAACAACTATGAGAAAAAAAAGTAACAAGCAAAAAAACAAAGCCTGAATGCTAAAAAGCTGAAAGTAGCGAGGCCCAGGGGAGTGGTACTGAGAAGGTAACACTCTTAGCATGAGTTAAAATCTGTCCCACTTTGTCCATGACCTCAAGAATTTATAATATAAAGACAGTGACCTATATATGAACTAAAAGTCTATTCTCTTCCTCTCTGTTATAGATCTAGAGGTTTAGTTCAGCGTCTTTCCTTTCTCCCTTCAGCCTGGGCTTCCCCAGAATGGAATTAATTTAATTAATGAATCATTAGTTACAACAACCTCAGAGTTTCATGTTGTACTATTCACAGTGACCACAATCCCACACTACTGGTCGTTTAACTAACAACATAGACCAGAGACAGAATAAACCTCATTTAATTTCACCTGTGTAGAAATTGGACACCTACTCTAAACTATTTCTTACAATTAATGGAGAAGAATATCATATTCAGAAACTGCTTAATTCTACCCTAAAATGGGAGACTGGGGGAGGCAGCATGAATCATTCTCTGTAAGTACTGTTCTTCTCAGCAAAAACGTAGAAGGAAGCTTGATGACTCTCTTGAAGTTCACTTCACAGCTCAGGACACCTTGATGTCACTGTCTTCATTAGGTACCTGATGTAAGCCAGGATTCTAGTATAACTAAGTCTCCTCAATTCAGAGAACTATGCACTCTCCTTGAAGCAGATACCTGCATGGGATTAGCTGAATGGATGCACAGACTTCTTTGATGGCATTGACAAAGTATTTGCCCCTAGAGACATTTGAAAAGTCCAAAGACATCTGCAAATAATGGCAGAGGACAGTCAGGACCTCTGTGAGGAAATGCCCATCCAGATTGTTAGCTGTAAACCAGGAAGCGTTTCCTTGGGACATCTGTTGACTCTAGACATACGTGTGGGTCAACTGCATTGGGGCCAATCTGGCTGCACAGGTCATGTTTGCGTTTTAGATGATATGAGCTCCACTCTAAGGACTCAATTCTTTTCAAATCTTTTCAAAGTTGGTGTGGATTTAAGCACAGGTTTGGATTAGATCATGTGATGAGGTCCTTTCCAAACTAAGTTCTTCCACAGCAGAAGCAGAGTTCTTTTCTCTTTGTTGCTATTTGTATAATTCATGGTGATTTCCACAACTGCAGATAAAGTTCATAAAGCAAAAGACATTTATGATTTAGTGAAGACATGGAAGTCTATTAGCCACATACTCTATTCAGGTAAGGAGAGCTGCAGACATTTTCAGTAGTTGTATACATAAAAGTATGTATACATAAAAGACTTGTGGTGTCCTCTAGTGAGATCTCGACTGTTGGAGTTAAGGGTTGTTTATATGGCACATACAGTCTACCCAACCAGGCTTTCCTATCTGACTCATTGAGTTGAAAGACTCCAACAAAGGCTGCAGGAGAGAGAGGATATAGAAAATATCAAGAAGCAGCAAGAGAATTAATAGCATTCATTGCTCTTTATAGGACAGTTAGGCATTTCGCAGGAAATGCTCGTACAAGAGTGATGACTTGAACAGATACAGTAGAGAAATTCAATTAAAACCATTTCAGGTCTTGAAAAATCACCATTTTTCAATTTTTAGCAATTTGGAGTGATTTTTTTTTTTTTTTCCTAAGACAGGTTGATAATTTTGGGGGGAAAAAAAAGCAAAGCAAACAAAAAGCTTTTATTTAGCACTCAATTCTGTTGAATATCACTTGAATCTGTGAATCAAAAAGCATTTAAGCTAGCTGTAGTTTGCATGTTCAAAATCTTTGTTTGTAAAGCATTTGTAGAGTATGAAAACCATAATTAGCATACCAACAACAAACTGTTGGTAGAATCTTTTATTTTTTGCATAATAACTATTTCCATTGAGTATGTATCAGTTTTTAAACCCTTGGCAGACACAAAATCCTTGCAGAGTAGAACTGCTAAGAAATTACTTTTTCTTTTCAAATAAATGCTTCTTCTATTCAATATGTAGTGCCAACCTATCAGGTTGCTGAGAGTCCCTTTAATGTATTTGGAGTGATAATTTAAGTGAAATGGGAATGAAAAGGAAGAAAAGGTCACAAGCTTGCAAATAGTTCCTTATAAAAGATTTGTTGAGCTACCTGGTAAATACACCACAGTAGGAACCTGTGATAAAGTTTGTAATCTCATCTCAACCAGTGATTCCTCCTTATAAATATTACTGTTCCACAGTAGTACTCTCAGTAGGATTACTCCTTGCAAAGAACCGTGCAATTAATTCCCAAAGCAAGATACATCTGAATGTTTTTTCATTTTCCAGTTTTGAAAATGTTTTGAACTGCATTGCTCCATGTTTTGGAATTCTGTGTTATTCCTAGTGAGTCATTAGAAACTTAGACACTCCAGCATCTCCCTTTTAACATTCCCATTTTAATTTATCCAGACACCTCTTTTTATGCAGCTGCCTCATGTTTGGTCTTTTCAACTTCATCAAAACTAAGAAATATTGTTAATTTTTACTTCGTGTTAATAAGTTCTTTGATAGCTTCTGAAATATCCAGCCAAGATGAGGACCAGTTTGTGTTGGGCTGAATACGGTCTCTGAGATCTAGTTCCCAATTTGAAGAGTCCAAACAGACAAAGAAGTTGTATTACTTTGAAGTTAGCACGATTCTTTAAACTTCTAATAAATTAGAGTTACTGGTAGCATTAATCCACCTGTAGATTTTAACAAGGATCAACGCTCTCCTGAGCTAAGCAATGTACAGTAAGGGAAACGTGCTTTTTGGTAAACAATTTATAAACTGACTGTCTGAGAAGACATTGGAAAAGACAGAAACAGGTAGCATGGCATTTTATTTAGAAGTATAGAAAGAAAGAATTTAGTTTATCTTTCTGAGAATCTGTGTTATGAAATGCCTTTCCTGGTTGTTTCTTTTTTCATTATATATCATTGACAATAATACACAGAAATACATCCCTTACACAGGACAAAAATTTAACCTCATTCTGATTGAAGTACATATTTTCTCCACCTAACCTTAACCATCTGAATGAAATTATTAATTTCAGATCTTATTTTAAGATATTGTGATGAACATGGGATTCAGAGTCCCTTTCCTGATCATTTCCCACCTCTATCTCTGTTTTACTTCTTTGTTTATAGATATTTCTCTGACCTTGTCCCTCCAGGTTGTCCTAGGAACTGAGTAATGGGATAACCTTGCAATGACTAGAGATGCAGATTTTGGAGACCCTGATTTCAATCCTGCTTTCAGTTTTTAAAGATTTTTTAATTTTTATTTTAAAGATTTTTTCTACCCTCTTTATGTTTTCAGCCGGAGATAATCATAGTAAACTTGTTTTTTCTACCTACCTACCCTTATGGACACAGCTAGGCAGGAACACACACAACATCTGGACAGCCAAAAGCGAGGACATTTTGGCTACTAGAAAATTGAACATGTCCAGAAATGTTTCCAGTCACTGAGACCAAGTTACATGCCTTGGCTTTCGATACAGGGAGTAGAAGTTGGCTATTAGGAAACATCTTTGGAATATTTTGCCAGCCAACTGTGTTAGGGAAATGTAGAGAAAGACTGGTGAAAATCATGCCAAAGAACATATGAAGAGTTTACTGACCCATCAAAAAGACTCGTCTGACTGGGAACTTTTCTATGTCCACATGATTTACTAATATCTTCAGTCTTTGTGCTGTTTTTATCTGAAAAATTGTTAAGGCACATTTGTGACACAGGCTTAAATTATTAGAAACTTTTGATATTTTAGCTTTTTATCTCTATCTTTTTATCATTATTTTAAACTGTCCTTACAGCAAGGACTCAGTAATCTAAATAAGGGTTTCATCTCTGCACACAGGGTCAGAACAAAACTTTATTAACCACTCAAGCCCTGAAACCAGGAAGTAAGTAGCTCTATCCTAAATAATATTAAGATTATGAGAAACATTAAATGCTAAAGCAGCCTGCCCACTTCACTCTTGGTAGGCTATTTCTATGGCTTCTGATGGCTATGCTTGGCTGGAAGATACAAATTTCTTTTCGTCCAGTGCCATTTTTCAAAACATTTTCTTCTGTTATGAATTGGAAGACAACAGGAAAAAAAAGACTACATTTCATTATCAGAAGGGAAGACACAAAATTCATATTTCCAGCTGGGAAAAACTTTAGTTAGTTTTGTCTTCCTTGTCCAAGAGAAAGCAATTTCTGCCTAGTAGTACCCCATACTTCAATTTTCCTAGGAGAAAGTTCAAAGTTGCTTTTTGTTTTGTTCTATGATATTATTTTTTTCTCTAGAAATTGCTGGGTTTTTTAAGACGGTATTCTCTATTAAAAATTAATTGAATAGGAATCTCCCAGTCATCTTGAATTTCCCCACCTTTGCCAAGCAAGGGAATCTGAGACAAAGTTCATTCTTATGCTACATTTATTATTCTGATCAAGAATTTCCTAGATATTCAGAAATTAACTGCAAAAGTTTCTTGAAAATGACCCATCACTTTAACCCACAATAGATGCGTAAAAGTGCATCAGAGTGGATATCTTAAGGATTTTATTGTTGTTTTTGTTTTAAATTTGGGCTTTAAAAAAGTATGCATTGGGTACTTGCTTTTCAGGAGAAACCTTTTCAGTTCTAACAAGAAATCCCTGACCAAGATAGTGCTAATTGCATTGCCTAGGCACATTGAGTAGGGATTTCATTTCACACATCACAAACTATCCACACAACCTTGTCATAGTAATATTTCACACATAACTTTTTCCCAGCAAAGTCTAATCTTCCTATCCTTGTTTCACAGTCCACTACTCTGAAACAAAGCTCAGTTAAATCTTAATAAAAAAAGAAGCAAAATTAAAAAGAAAAAAGCTGCTGTGGTTACTCTCAGGCCATTGTCACTGAACTTGCTGGAAGTTTCTGCAACCTCACAGAATCACAGGGTTGGAAGGGCCCTCTGGAGATCATCCAGTCCCACCCCCTGCCAGAGCAGGGTCACCCAGAGCAGGGGGCACAGGAACCCATGCAGGTGGGTTTGGGATGTCTCCAGAGATGGAGACTCCACCACCNTGTTATTCTCCTACACTCAGCTGGACTCCAGGGACAATACTCTGTTAATCATCAATGCAGAGCGTTGCTGATACACCACATTCAAGGGGAAGGAAAATTAAATGTAGAAAGGCACAGAATACTTAGGGTTAAGTGGCTGTTATACAGTTTAATAACCTTTTTTTTTTCCTCATTGCTTTTGTAGAAGTGCTCTATTTGAAACCTTTGAAATTCAAATTCTTTTTCTTTTAATTGACACAAATTATTTGTAAATCAAAGACAAAATTAATTTTTATGCTTTCTCTTGAAAAGGTTTTGGATGGTCCTTAAGTTAATTGTTCTCTATTGATTTCATGCACCTGTTTTACTTAAAAATAATACTTTTCAACTAGCAATATGATGAGAATAGGGGAAATTCTCCTTTTGTAGACATTCACTGTTATTTCACTGTGTCACAAAGATCTTAAATGCCCTTCTGAAGCACTTTTACAGGTCACTGCCAAAGTCAAAATATTAGTTGGTCCATTGGCCTGTTATGGTGTATGCTTCTGTATATTGCTTTTCACCTCTAGCTCTCAGACAGGTATACAATAAGACTAAATCATGTTATAAATGTCATTCCATTTGGCATAGGGCTAAGTACATTTGAATATATCACAATCTCTATTTTTCAGAAAACTACTGTTCTCACAAAGTTAGGTGGTCATTTATTTCTGGCTGAAATTCACTCCTGTCTGCAAAATTCCCTAAAAAAAATTTGTAGGAAACCAGTCCTCAGCTGTAGTAAATTCATCAGTGTGATAATTACTGGAAGAATGACAACAAGTTTGCAACAGTTTGGATGCAAAGATTGCATCAAATTGGAACAGTTTGCACTGAGTGATGATCTGCTCCTCTATGTTTGATGTATTGAAAAGCAGTTTCCGATTGAATATCTGATTACTTGAAACAAATTGTAGGTATTTGAGTGTGCAAACAGAGGAAAGTGGATTTTATTAAAAAGTAAGTAGATCTTTTTCTTCTTTGAAGTCAGAAATCTGGAATACTAAGCACACCCTTTTCTCACAGGACCACTGGGAAGACCTGGACCAGAATAAATTTTCTCTTTTTATGATCGTTTTAAATGCATGTTTTAGAAACTTACATTTCCCTTTAATTATTTTTTAAGAGATTCTGAATCTTTCAAGATGTTCTCTGTCACCATTTATTCCTCTGAAGAGAATATTGCTACTCAGATAACAGTCATTGAAAACTGGATAGCACTGACATATCAATAATGGTAGCAGGTGTGCTTTTGCTGCGTATAAAGCAATTTACTATTTTCCTGCAACCAACTGAACTTTCCTCATATTGGGGAAAATTTAGTGGATTTAGTGGACTTGCTTGATTTGGTCATTTTTAAGTGTGTGACTCTTGGAGAAAGATTATCAGGCATTTCAGCCATTCCGCAATGCATTTTTGTCAAGTTTTATTCCGTATATATTGCTTTCTATGCCTCAGTGTACTCAGATATTTCAGTGAGATGTAACTTCTGATAAATACACAAAAAGTTGCATATCTGATTTTTTTTTTTAATTTTTCCTTAAATACATTCATGTTTTTGCCACAGTTTGTGTTTTTTAAGCCACTGTGATTATGAGACAGGATGTTTAAATTCCATGTCACGAGCAGCAGAGTACTATTGGGTAGCAGTTCAGAAGTTCAGTTTATTTTATGTGGAAGGAGGTGCCTGCGTCTCAAAATGTGTGTGCTTATGCATCTATATCTCCCTTAAATAAGCGCTGATATTTCAAACTGCTCTGACACAAAATTAGCCCCTCTTCTAAAAAATTAAAGTGTGCTTTCATTGAAGCATATTTGTTTATAATATCTAACAAGCTGCTCTGCCTGAGAGCCTGATACAGATGAAACCATTGCCTTCTGCTTGGCAAGTCAAATGAATGCCACAATAGAATTTTTAAACTCTGATAAAACCATACATAAAAATCTGTGTTCCTGGACTCCTCTTTTCAGTGCATCTGTTCCAATCCTCCAAGCAATGAGCATGGGATTCTTCATTGTATTTCTGTAGAGTCAGTGGCTTTTTTCTGATGTGTGTCCGTAGAGTCTGCCCTTGGTTAGAGAATTCCAGAGAAACTGAAAACACCCTGTGCTGGCTAATTAACAAAAGCACAAAAAGCTTGCTGCCAAGGAATCAAATGTTGGCAAACAGGTCCCTTTAGGCTCCTTCTGAGAAAGCTGGCAAATGCAAGCTGTCTACCCATTTGGCTTAGGATAAAACACAAGGCTAGACGTGGGCTCTTTCATTTTATTTTATTTTTTTTTCTTTCATGCAAAAAAATCGGCAATAACTCATATAGCTTAGATTGACTTCAGTCAATTATGCAGGGTGCAGGCCAATATGGAATTCACTCTGCACAATCATATGTTTCGTATTGGGTTGTCATTCAGTTCGTTACTCCAGGGTATAACTCAGGAATGAGCCAGCCAAAGCCAGCAGAGTTACATTTTGTTTTAAAGCAGATACAAAAGTGAGAAGAGAATAAAGCCTATATTGTGAGATTGATAGAGAGAGAAAAAAAAAAAGACCATGGAAGTTGAGTGGTGCAGTTTGAAAACTGCAAATTATGGAAAAAACTCAACCCTCCATTTCCTAGTTTTAAAATGAGATAGTTCTTTAACATGGCACTAAGCTAAGCCTTGCTTTGTGTCCACAGCTCTGTCCCTTACAATGAGAACTGGGAGGTGACAAGATTTCACTGCTGCTTTTTTTGATTTTTTTAACCCACAGAATATGATAGAAACATCTCTTCAGAATATATCTTAGTGCTCCCACCTGATCTGGTATGCAGAAAAGGGGTCAATTATGTACATTTTCTTTCTGCCAGCTTATCCACCACTTGTGAAACTGGGAAGTTTTCTTTTGGAGCACCTCATCTACCTTGCTCCACTCCTCAGCTTTGCCTGACTTAAAACGTCCTCAGAGAAACTGAAAGACTAGGCTAGCTCCATAGGTCCAGAAGAGAAATGACAAGTCAGAATAAGAGAAAATTACCCAACTTCAGCATAGCTGACAGCTTCGATGCCTGAATCCTTAATGAGCACATGGGATATGCCCCACTTTCACATCCCTGATCCCAATTAATACAGCAGACATTTGTATCATGGCTTCTTCCATTTTGAATGCTCATCCTCATCCGGTGGGTGCTGTGTTTTTTCTGCTCATATAAAACCTTTCAAAAGTCCGGGGTTTTACCCCCTGCAGCCTGGTGACATTTCTGAAATCTCAGTGCCTTCTGCCACTGTGAGATCTGGTACTCAGCCAAGTGCAACAGTACCCCTGGTCATGTCTAGCCATCCACATTGTCAATCTGGCTCAGATGTCCTAGTCATAAAACCATAGAATACCTCAAGTTGGAAGATACCCATAAGAATAATCAAGTCCAACTCCCCACTCTTTGCAGGACTACGTAAAACTAAACTTTATGACTGAGAACATGGTCCAAATGATCCTTGATGTCAAAGCACAGCATTGCATCCACAACTGGACAACCCCATATTCACCATTACATGTCAACTTTCTGTGCCCATCACTGAGACTAACAAGCTGTCCATTCCTTAGGCAACCAGACCACAAACTTCACCTTATCTTAAAAAAAGCACTATTCTCTCTTAAATTCCATAGCCTTCCTAAATTGAAAATAATTTTTTGCCCCCACAGGGACCCAATAAAAGTCAGAATCAATCCCAAGTTTTCAGTCCACTTCATTCACAGCCCATTTTCATCTTATATGCGAGCCCCCCCTCCATTCACCATTTCAGATTTGCTCTCAAAGTGCCTTTTTTTTTTTTTAATCCCATGGTGATTGCCACCTACTGCTGTTGACAGCATGTAATGTAAATAAATTAGAGCAGGCCTTGGCAAACTATTTAGGTTTTCAGATGTACGTTCGCAAGAGGAAGGCAGACACTTGGAATAGACATTTTCTCTAAGTGACACAATATGCATGCGAAGCTGTAAAATCAATACACCATTTACTGAAAAGGGGTTGATTTTCTGAAAAGTTGTGTTGATTCTATCTGCTTTAAAATGCTTTTTTTTATAACCCTAATTGATTATGGTCTTTCCTTTTGTGAAAGCCATTAATTAAAATGGCATCCACTCAAAATAACTTGTATATAAAATGAACAGTAGGACTGTGTTTTTATAATGAAAACTTTGATTAAAAAATAAAAGGAAGAAATAAATAATTCTGCTTAAGCATAAGTGTGTCAGGCAGATGCACATAAAGGGCCAACAACAACTTCTACTTATATTTGTCTTTAAGCAAATAACCAAACCCCATGAGTCTTCACAGGATCAAGGACTATGACAAACGGGTGCTATATACAAAACCAATTATTAAAACTTCTAGAGAGTTGGAAGACGAAAATTATTTTTGTCCTACAGAAATTAGCTCCTCTCTTGCTTTGTGGCAGCGTGCAGCTTCCCTGGACCTAATTTCCAATCTTCATACCCACATTTCTCAGATGCTGAAATTTCTCAAGTTTTCTAGCTGTTGGTTTGTATAATTCTGGCTGGTCTGTATGGTGCTGTGAATATAGAACAATTGTGAGCACATTGCTCAGGACAGCTTCTCCCACACTGCTTGCAAAGGAAGAATGAGCTGTGGAGAGCACAAGCTGTCTTTACAGCTCAACAGAGTCCCCTGCAAACTGCACGCCAATAAACTCATGCTACTCTGTACGACGTTTTAGGTCCCAGTTTTCTGGGGAAATGCTTCTTTCCTTCTGTGCTACTGAGTTTAACATTTTGGGGCAGGTGATGACAAATTCTCAAGAGAAGCCTCTCCCCTCTGGAACTAATTTTCAACAGTAATGCAGCAAAACCTGAAGGCATAGAGCAAAGCCCATCTGTTCAGACAGGCTTTTGCCTGAGGTAGATTAGTAGGGTATTTCAGTCCGTCCTTGGTTTCTGTTTGAGACTGCACCTTTATATTTATTCTTGTTGGGTAGTACTCAAAAAAAAAAAAACAAAGAGAAAGTTGCTCAGTTCAGCCAGCTATTGGTAAATATTTTAAAATCTTGTCTTTATGCTTTATTTGTAAGAAATGAACTTGGACTTTTAACCATGGAAGTGTGTTTTATTTACGAAATTAGAAATTACTTATCCTAAGTATGAACAGAAGAGGCAAGAAAGGCTCAAATATCTCAAATATCTATCTCAGCTCTTTAAGCCCAAACTTACACTTTTGTTGTCAAGGATGGTGATGAATTTTTTGTAATTACTGATTATCTATCTGTGTGATTTTACATTCCTTGTTTTATAGTCACTACTGTGAGGCTATAAGAATTGATCCCCCTGTGCAATAGATTTGCAGTTTAGCAGTTATTATTAAAACTCTGTGAAAGTAAAGGTTAAGATCACGTTTACAT
Organism: Rhinoptilus africanus; assembly: GCA_013400135.1. Lineage (NCBI taxonomy): Eukaryota > Metazoa > Chordata > Aves > Charadriiformes > Glareolidae > Rhinoptilus > Rhinoptilus africanus. The sequence continues at coordinate 112,949 of VXBO01007150.1, forward strand.
TCTAAATTCTCCATACACTACAAATAAAACAGCACAATAAGTTAAAGAGGATCAAAGTTCAATAAGAGAATGAAATATTGGTGTATTAGAGCTACAAGGAGGGGTTTTGGCTAACGACTGCTTGGAGTTACTTTTCATGAAGTACTGAGAATCTCCATCCAGAGACTATCCCCATCCTGTCTGGTGTTATGCAGAGGTTATGTGCTTGAGAAGTAGTTCTGGTGTGAGAAACCTTGATTTAAGAGAAAGGATGGAAAATAGGCAATATTGTCATCCCCAGTTTACAAAAGATATTGACTCAGTAAGGAGAAGTCCCCTGTGAAGATGTTGCCTGTGAGTGGACCCCTGCATTTTTGTAGGATCTCTCGGATGTTTTGGAGTTCATTGACTGGGAACAACACCTCAGTGCTTCACATGTATTTAAGCACATCAAAAATCAGGCACATCTATAATCCCTACTGATTTGAATAGACTTTCAGTAGTCCATCTAGTCAAATTTAGACTGGATGCTTAAGTGCTTTTCTAAATCAGATCCCTCTCTGCTTTTTGATGGCTGAGTGGTACAGTCCTCCGTGTTCGCAGCTTTCCTGTGCCCGAGACAATCTGAGTATTTGCAGTCCTTCACTTTGGGGAAGTATGAAGGATGGTATATGCTGGTCAAACCACTCCTTGCTAATAAGTGACTTTTTTTTTTTTAAAAAAAAACATAGTGTCAAAAGAGTAGACAGGCATATCCATCTGCTAAAATCCTATCATCCTTTGGAACTGACAGATACTCAGGTCTCCTTGACCACTATCTGTCTTTCATCCACTTTTCATTACCCCTCAAAACTTTTCTCATTTTTTTGGTTTTATTTTTGTCTCAGATTTCTAAGAACTGCATTATTCCCAATTATGCTGGCATACTACAGACTAAGTAGGGTTCAAAGCAGCCTGTACTTCTACTAGTTTTAAGCAATTCTTCAGTTCTTGTTCATAGGTAGATACCATGAGCCTTCCTTCTCCTTCCCATCTGCAAACCATTGAGATAAATCTAGACTCTAGGTAGCAGTTTATGCAAGTAGTAGTGTATGGCCCACTAAACATCTCCTTCTCTGGAAGTATCCAAAACTCAACTGGACATGATCCGAGGCAACCTGTTCTATCTGACCCTTCCTGAGTAGTGAGGTTGGACTAGATGATCTCAAGAGATTCCTTCCATTATCAACAATTCTATGATTTATAATTAGCCATTTCAATATTTTTTCAGCATCACACCTTTTGAATCAGTTGAATCAATTGAACCTGTTGAACTTGCTATCTATGTCAGAAATAGCATTACTTCTTATGATCCATAACTGATAAAGCAAAACTCTTAGCACATCTGTTAGATATAAAACTAAAGCATAATTAACTGACTCAACTAAACTAGTTCAAAAGGACAAGAATAAATACTTCCAACAGCATTAACTTTAAAGATTAACTTTAAAAGATTTAATTGCTTTCAGATGACCCCTGACTGTATTGTCCACTACTTCACTACTGAAAGCAACAACACAACATGATGTGGAGTTGGATATGACACAATGGTAACTCTCCCTGGGTAATGCAACTGTCTCAATGACCTATTGAAAACAATTACATATAAGGGAGATAGGAATTTTAATGCTGAAACTTCTTAAATGCTTCCAGTACTTGGATCTCAATAGGTGTCTGTCCACTCCAGAAGAAGGGACTGAAGCTGCTTGTACCCTCCTTAACTAAGGTAAAGCATCAAATTTTGATGTCTCCTTTTGCATTTTAAGCAGATTTTACTCAGCCAACATTTCTCCATCAGATAGTCTTTGATCTTATTGTTCAGGTACCAAAATATGACACCAATTTAGATTAAAATATTTCTAGGATTTTCAAAAATAGCCCACCATAAATTAGAAAAGAAACCTGCCAAAATGAAAAGATCACCGACTGTCCTGTTACTGTCTTTTGTACTGAACACAAATGACAAACTCACACCAGTTTCCTTCTGCACAAATTTCTAATGACATCGCAGTGAAGTAATGTCACTTCAGAGCCTGTTTGATGGGTTCAAAGTCAGTCATTGACATTGCAGAGCCTGCCCCTCCATTTATTAAAGCAAAACTGGTCTTTTACGAAAGTTGCAGTGTTTAAATTAATATAGTGGTTAACTGGCAAACAAAAATGCTTTCCAAATCTTGGCAGGTCTTTCTGTGATAAAACTTTTCTTGTTTGATAAATTTTTATTTTTTAAGGTTGGTTCTTAGGCACAATAAACTGCAAGATGATTAAAAATATATGACATATACCAAAGAAAGAATCAGATCTATCTCTCTGCTCATCACTTCTAGCCGAATTTATTTCCTCACTCTGACGAATGTGCTTATCTCCTCAGGTGTTTGCACTTTCTAAATATTAAAGACTCTTAAAAAGTTCTCATTTATTTTACATGAAGAGGGTGTCACCATGTCTCTTTTAAGCATTAGTCAAAATAACAGTAGTTTCAGGAGGCAGGTTTGTGGGCACCCAATATACCTAGGGCAAGGAGTGATTACCTCAGAGAGAAGAATTGGGTATGTTTTTGAAATTAAGTACCAAGATCCCAAGGGATTCAGAGTTATGCCCAGGGAATTTGTGGCTGCTCCACCTCTGGAGATGGTCAAGACCAGGCTGGATGGGGCTTTGAGCAGCCTGGTCTAGTGGGAGGTGTCCCTACCCAGGACAGGGGGGTTGGAACTAGGTGACCTCTAAAGGTCCCTTCCAAAAGAAAACATTCTATGATTCTATTTGTCTCTTCTAAAAAAATAGACACAGGACTCCTAACTCATCCTTAGAAAATAATTTAGGGAAATTCATCTAATCCAATCCATTTATCTACAATGCAGTCCCATCCTAGCTCATCAATCTGGGTTCTTTTAAAAGTCTTGGAAGGAAAGGAGCACTGCCAGAATAAAATTCATCTGACCTATTTTATGTATCAGATTAAGGTCTCTGGAAAGGGACTGTGCCCCAACTCTAATTTTACAGAAGTCACAACTGGATTTCCAGGAAAGGCATACTCATTCTGAAACTGGCATATAAGCGTGTGATATCAGAATAGAAGAATAACACGCTTGTTCCTGTGTTTGTGAAGCTGTAAAAGTTCACCGAACACTGCCGGCTAAAGCAAACAATATAGGTTAGTAGAAATCTGTATTTTTTTTTAATGTTGAATCAGATTCCTAATTAACATATGGTCTTTCTCATCATCTTTCTATTCTTTCAAAATTTTGTAAGAGGAGATTTTTAATGCAGTAGATAAAAATATCTCTTATTAAAAATTGTAAACACTTATGCTTTAAGTACCTAAAGCATGATAGGGTAAATTTAATAATACATCAGTGACTAATTTCTCTGCATTTCTTAATGGAAAAATTTGATACCTGTAAACCATACCACCTTTCTGTTATCTTAATATTTTTTTTATATCTATAACTAAAAAGTCCAATTAATTAAATACTGTATAAAAATATGCCATTAAAAAATTCTAAGATACATTTGAGTGCTGAAATCTGTGGAAGATTACACAGTTTATATTAGTCTTGGAGTAGGAAATGTAAGTGTATTAATCAAGCTCCCCAAAAAGATAGATCAATAATCAAAATAATATTGTGAGTTGATTATATCAGGTCACCTTTTTTGAAAAAAGCAGTTCTGAAAGCAGCTCTGACAGCCAAGATAAAAAGGTAAACTGAAAATCCCTAATGTAAAGCATAACTGAGAAACTGGAAATGGATGTGCTGCTGTATTATATGTATCACACAGGAAAAGCAGGATTTAAGCACACTGACATAGGACCTTATTTTAGTAATAATAATATGGAATGTGCTGCAGGGTTTTTGGATGAGGAGAGAAGAAACCTCAGAGACACTCAAAAAACCAAAAATATTTCTTTACTGGTGAAGCACATATAGTTTATGGGAATTAACTAAACCACTGAACTTTGTTTCAGTAACACTCCTTGCTGTCTGGAAATTGGTGAATATATACAAACTTCTGGGTGTTTCTTGGAGGGAGTAGAGGAAAAGGACATAGGCAAATAGGAATATGACTACTGGAAAAGGCTAGGACAGGAATAAAATGCTGTAAATTTGCAGAATGCTGTCTGAATACATTGAGTAACAACCATGATAGTTAACTAGAATAGAATAGAATAGAATAGAATAGAATAGAATAGAATAGAATAGAATAGAATAGAATAGAATAGAATAGAATAGAATAGAATAGAATAGAATAGAATAGAATAGAATAGAATAGAATAGAATAGAATAGAATAGAATAGAATAGAATAGAATAGAATAGAATAGAATAGAATAGAATAGAATAGAATAGAATAGAATAGAATAGAATAGAATAGAATAGAATAGAATAGAATAGAATAGAATAGAATAGAATAGAATAGAATAGAATAGAATAGAATAGAATAGAATAGAATAGAATAGAATAGAATAGAATAGAATAGAATAGAATAGAATAGAATAGAATAGAATAGAATAGAATAGAATAGAATAGAATAGAATAGAATAGAATAGAATAGAATAGAATAGAATAGAATAGAATAGAATAGAATAGAATAGAATAGAATAGAATAGAATAGAATAGAATAGAATAGAATAGAATAGAATAGAATAGAATAGAATAGAATAGAATAGAATAGAATAGAATAGAATAGAATAGAATAGAATAGAATAGAATAGAATAGAATAGAATAGAATAGAATAGAATAGAATAGAATAGAATAGAATAGAATAGAATAGAATGGAATAGAATGGAATAGAATGGAATGGAATGGAATGGAATGGAATGGAATGGTTGGAAGGGACCAACACTGATCACCCAGTCCAATTGCCTGACCACTTCAGGGCTGACAAAAAGTCAAAGGATGTTATTAAGGGCATTTCCCAAATGCCACTTAAACACTGCCAGGCTTAGGGCATTGACCACCTCTCTAGGAAGCCTGTTACAGTGTTTGACCACCCTCTTGGTAAAGAAATGGTTCCTCCTGTCCAGCTTTGAACCATTCCTACGTGTCCTGTCACTGTACACCAGGGAGAAGAGCTCAGCACGTCCCTCTTCATGTACCCTCCTCAGGAAGCTGCAGGGAACAATGAGGTTGCCTCAATTCTCCAAACCCTTCTCCTCACAGGACATGACTTCCAGCCCTGTCACTGGCTTTGTTGCCTTCCTCTGTTCTCAAGTTCAACAATATTAGTGAGATAAGGTTTGGAGATATCTTTTACTGGACCAGCAGTTAGAAGTGAAACATAGGTCGAGCTGTCAGGCACGAGCCCTTCTTCGTATCTCAACTAGAAGCAAGAAAATTCAAACCTAAATTCAAGCCAGTCATGGTTTAATTACATGTGTATTGGCTGAACTACCTTGTAGGAAAAATGAGTTGGTGACTATGGGATGTTACTGCATAAAGTTGATAGTTATTTCCTAGGAAAAATGAGAACACGCGTTCTTTACAGCCTGTGTAACACAGAGCTTAATGCCAACAGGTCTCCACCGCAGGCATAATAAATAACCCCACAATAGAAATATCAACCTTCATGGATTTTGCATCTGCATGTAACACATTTCATCCTGGGTGGCAGTGTCCTCATGGCAGCAACACAGGATAAGCCAAGCAACAACTACACAGCAGGATGAACTCAGGCAATCAATGAACAGCAGAAACACTGCACTGACAATAAGGGAATGCTTCTTACAAAACACTCACTCCTTCTCTCCTGATTCTCAATGAAGACTTAAAAACCACTGAAATGAAGAGTCTGGGAAATTCATAATTCTATTGAATACCAGAAACAATGAACTAAATAGAGATATTGATCTTTTTACACATTATAATTTCTTTCCCTTGTGCTAGCCACAGACAATGACTATCTGTCTTCCTGTTTCTCATGAGAGATAATTATCCTATGACCCTACTAATATCCTCTCAGATCTATGCTGATTTCAGGGATGGCCTAACCTATACCTAAGTAAACTAAGCATTTTTTTCCTTAACCTTGGCTTTTCTTAGCTTTGAAGTTTGATACTTGGAAGAGGGACATGGATGTCTAGTAGCTTATCTAAATTTTCCAAATGTACAATTAGTGTGATGACAGGTGTCATCTCCATTTAAAAGGTTCATCTCCCTTACTCCTATAAGTACATACATAAGAGAGAGAACTCAAAGCTAAATCCTGACAGTTGACTTTCTCAGTAAATTGCTAAATTCCAGGATGCAGCAATATAACGAGAAAACTTCAGTTTTCTCGTAACTATGTAAGGAATGCTGGCCATTGTAGGGAGTGCATGTCTGAAATGTCTTTCTCAAAATGTGGGACTTTTGATGGATCTTCATGCTCTCTGTGGCTTTTCTACATTGTGATTCCCCTTAGCTCATGCTATCTAAATGACGAGAGGTGGAAAGAATTTGAACAGAGCTCGGGAACTTCATCCTCATTCCGATACACAACCAGCAGAGTTGAATCTACTTAAAAATATAAAGCAGCAGGATCCACTAGTTTAAATGGGTGCATCTTTTCTGGAGCTGTATCACCATGGAAACAGGAAAAGTTCATGGTCTTTGTACAATCCTTGCCTCTTTGTCCTCCTATATTGAACTCCACAGGGGAAACTTTCAGTTATCCTTCTTTCACAATATTTTATAGGGTCATTCTACAATAAAGGAGCAATTAACTCACTGCAACTACCTCCAAGACTTTCAACAAAACAAGTTCTACACTTCGGCGTCCATGGCTGCTTTGCTATAGCTATGATATTATCTTTTGACTCTTTAGGAGGAAANTTATATCTTAGTTATATATGTGAATTGATCATCAGTGTGCATAATTTAGAGTAGCTCTTTCAAGACAGCTCTTGAAACAGTTCTTTCAATGCTGTTTCACCCACTTTAATTGCATACATTTTTTTTTACAGTGAAATACCAAGGACCTATTTTGTCTTTCTTTGAAAGGATTTCTCACTTGGGAAGAACTTTTCTTCCAAAGCTAGAAACAAACTAACAGCAAACTCCTTTCTTACTTATGTTATAAAAAACTTGCTATCATATATAAGTAGACAAATTTCTTCTTCATTTTAAGTATTTTCTGAAGTTTCTCATCCTTATTTCTTTACCACAGAATCACAGAATCACGGGGGCTGGAAGGGACCTCCAGGAGATCATCTAATCCCCTCCCCACTCCCAGAGCAGGGTCACCCAGAGCAGGTTGCACAGGAATGTGCCCAGGCAGGTTTTGAATATCTCCAGGAATGGAGACTTCAACACCTCTCTGGGCAGCCTGTTCCAGTGGTCTGCCACCCTTATTTCCACCTTCAATATTTTTCTCAACTTGTCTTAAGAACTCTTCAAATTTTGCATCTTCCTAGTTATTTTTTTTTTTCCACTTTTTTTCTCTCTCCCAGCCTCTCACCAATCAAGAGCAGCCAAAACCACAGCTTCTTTACTTACTGAGTAAGGACTGAAAATTGGTTTGGGTGGGTTTTTTTTGTTTTCTTTTAAACTGTGCTTGGTTTATAATACAGCATCTACAATTAGTTAAGAACTATACAAAATTTACTGTGATAAAAAATACCATTGATAATAGTAAGGAATGGAACTGTTTCCCCAGCTTTCCAGAAAACACAAATGAAAGTAAGTAGAAAAATTAAACCAGAAGTTGATTAAGGCAGAATGCAGTCATCTATGGCTTTTCTGCGTCAGGTCCTTCATTTCTCTTGCGTTATCAACATTTAGATTTGTTTCCATTTGGTACCAATGTTCTTCTTCTGTTTGCAATCTCCTAGACTAGAATAGAAGTAGAATAGAATCAATCATAGAATCACAGAATCATAGAATAGTTTGGGTTGGAAGGCACCTTTATAGGTCATCTAGTCCAAGCCCACTGCAATGAGCAGGGACATCTTCAGATTAGGTTGCTTAGGGCCCTATCCATCCTGACCTGGAATGCTTCCATGGATGGGTCATCTACCTCTCTGGGCAGCCTATGCCAGTGTTTCACCACCCGCATCATAAAAAATTGTTTCCTTATATCTAGTTTGAATCTACCCTTTTTCAGTTTAAAACCATTACCCCTTATCCTATTACAAGCATCATTAGTCATATGTCAATGGATGTTCTTAGCGACTACTTCAGCACACATCTTGTTCTGTCGTATAACTAACATATTTTCCCTGAGACATTGGGAAAGCAAGAGGAAAATCAGTCAGCCTACTGGGTACAACAGACCCTAAGGAGCAACAGATTCAGTATCATTGTTGTAGTGTAATTAATAGCAAGAGCAATTCACTGTGAATAATACAAAACTAAATTTCTCCCTCCAAGCCAGAGCTTGGAGAGTGTTTTATTAGTTGTTACACTATAAAAAATGAGCAGGACATATTATTTTTATTGTCCACTCATTAAAATAACAAGATTTATTTTTGCACCCAAGACTGGGTGGGTTTGGTAGCCAATGCCATATGGAAATGGACATAATAAACAGGTGTAGCTGCCTCATTTCATTCTTTGTTTCAGATGTGTTTTTAATAGCTGTTCAAGTTGCTACAGGATAAGTAATATTTTATGCCATGGGAGATAGTTCAGGAAAAATATAATTATAGACAAGACTCTAAAGATGGATATTTGGACTGTCAGTTCTTTTTTGAAAGAGTCATTAAGGGCTGAGCTGTGTTTAATACTTCAGTAGAAATGTGTCAGGGATATGACAGTGGACTGTTAGTGTTTGTAAATGGGACTTTACAGTCTCTTGTTTCTTCCAAGAATCCATCCAGCTTGTTCTCAGAAACATCCAGAAAATGTTCTCAGCAAAGAAAAAACAAGCCAATAGTTTCTCAGGGATGCTGCTGATGTTAATTAAATTGATCCTTGTATTGTCCTCTGCAAACTTACCCTTTTATACTCCCGTAACCAAATCTTAGATTCATTCTCTGATATATTAATATGAGGTAAATCCAGAGCAACTTCAATGATGTCCATGGGTCAGAGGCTGTACTCGCTGAAAATCCAGGGTAAAATCGCCGAAGGCATTGACATTACTTCAAGTTTACTGCTGTAAATGAAAATAAACTTGAAAATAAAATTCATATTATTAGTAGAAGTGATATGAAGGAAGCCGCTTCAGCCATGATCCAAATATTTAGAGCTTTTTTTTTCACTACTCTGTTCAATGGACAGAAAGCATTTCATTCACTGTAAATGTGACAAAGAGGTTACAGTAAATCTATGATACAGTTTAAGTACAGAAGGGAGGAGAAAAAACTACATATTTCACTTTTGTAAAAGAATACAAACATCCAAAAGGGAATGTGAGAAGGGTACTGAAGTTAAAATCTTAGTGCTAGTAAAGGTAAAACAGGTACTGAAATGACCATCAGCGGTGCAGGTCACATTTTTATATCTCCTTGCACAATATTCTAGTATTCTTTGTAGTGGAAGACTTAATGAATGCAATGAACGATGGAGCAGACTTTCCATGGAATATTACTTAAAATACAGTAGAGAAGATCTCTACTTCAGAGAAGATCTCTACTACATCTACTGCAGGATGAAAAGTCCTGCACTGAGGACAAACATCCTCTTTACTCTGCCTTTAGCTTTTGTGATGTTTCAGATACAATTTTATACAAATATCTTGAAGCTACTACAAAACAGATTTGATTACACAAAACCACTCTTGATGGTATAGAGTCTATAGAGAAGCAAAGCTGGAGGATGAGGGACAGGAATACAAAAGTAATATTATTTCCGGACAATAATGTGAGCCATAACCTGTACACTTTATATTGTGTTATTGAACTGAATCAATTAATTAAAATCAGTGAGATTTGTCCCAATTTGATAACAGAGCATGGCCAGCAAACACTGGCTGATGAAAACCTCAAACAGCTTAGGACTTGGAAGGACTGAATAGAGTTCCTCTAACTTGTTTCTTTAATAATATCCTTTTATAAATTACCACTGCCAGAATTTCCTTTCTTGAGGGACAATTTGGTACCTTTGCAATGAAAGATGAAACCTTTATTATGACAAGACAGCAATGTAGTTTATCTCCAGTATCTAGTTTACCATTTCCAGCAGTATAAATTGTAAGCCTACTCAATGATGTCATCCCACATAATGCACAATATAAAACAAGAGGAAGTAATTGTGGGCCTACATGTAGAAGGAAAAAGCAGTGAGCGGTTGGTTTTAGTTTCCTCTGTGTGCTACTCTTGATTACCCTTAAATGTGTCCCTGGAGCATTCTCACAACAGTGGAAATATGTGTGGGATTTGGATAATGTTATCACCATTTTCACTAGCAATATGTTTGAGTCACAAATACTGGCAGAAAAGGTTTCTGAATGTGCCTAATGTTTTCTGATATTGATTATCCTGCAACGCAAATCTATAATATTCTCCAGTTATGATTTAATTGCATAATTCTGTCTTAGCTCATGTGGTGGGGTTGCACTGCCCAAAAGTAAGCTTTTTATGGTAATTTTGTTGACTGTGAGATTGGTATGTGGAATAGGATATTTTTTACCAATCTACACTAAAACCAAGAGGCATAATTGATTAACTAAGTGCACAGATAAAAATCCAGTACTGTAACAAACTGAGATATGAATGTCAAACTATTTGCGTAGTTATCAACACTTTTATTGTGATACTGATTTATATTATTATAGCATTTGGAAACTGCATTTAGAAATCGGTGTGCACTGGGAATTGTACCCCGCTGTAAGGAAAAAAGAGTTCCTCGTTGTGCTGCCTTTGCAAAGGTAAGCATCCCCCAACATCTTAAAAAAAATTAGGGACCTGTGGATTATTTAACTTTGCCTGTAAACAGGCGAGACAGGAGGGATCACATTTTTTAAAGGTCACAGAAAACACTGAGCAAGATTAAAAAATTGCCAAGCTTGTGTAGACACAATCCAAGACATAAATGTCCCAAGTAATACAATTTCTCATTAGATTGGTCAAGTATCTACTCAGATTGGTAAAGTAGCTACTCATAAATTTAGATGCGTACGTTACATATTTTGCATTTCCCTTATTTTGGAGTTTGAAAAAATTCTGGTGATACAGAGGGGCAAAAAGATTTCGCAGATATGTAGTAAGAACAAGCTAAGTTCAGAGATGGTTTAAATTTTATCTGTTCACTCAATAGAAGTCAATAAAAATAAGAAAGAAAGGTAAAGCCCAAATAAAATGTTAGAAGAATAAGGAATTTTTTAAAAGTGCTTGTGTATCTGTCTTGGAAGGGGATGAGAGAATGGACTGCTTATGAGAGCTACAAGTCGTTTTCTGCAGCTACTTGACGGCACCAGTTGCTTTGACTGCAGATGCAGTATCAGAACAGTGACTGTAAAGATGTTTTAAAAATCAAAGCTCAGGCAGGGAGTATTTTTGGATATTTGAACCCAGTGTGCAAAGAATGTTGAGAGACAGAGGGTAGGGAGTGCTACCTATACCTAGGGTGTTTTTCTATGTATTTACACCAAAAGAACTCTACTTTTCTTACCCTGACTTTATTTCACTGTACTAGAGCTCAGTCTATCAGAAACCCTGCAGTTGAGATCATCAAAGCTGAAAAGGAAAAGACAAATACAATCAAAAAAGAAATGTTATATTTAAACAGAAGGAAAAATCTTTACTTTTCTATTCCATTCTCCTCACTTCCCCCCTCATGACCCAATATAATATTTTTAACACACCAAGGTTAACCCCTAAACCCCTCCAGTCTCACTGGAGGTGCACTAACCCCTCTAAATTTACCTAATACTTAACAAGTTAACCTTAGTGAGATCACTCACAGAAATAAAAATAAGCTCATAAATCACTCTTTGAAGGTTCATACTTCTTTGTGAAAGTAGCTTTTGAGCTTCCTGTAGCTCTCACACACATAAAACTGCATATTTAGGCTGGATCAAGGAAAAATACAGTCTACAGTTGAAGGTCAATAAAATATTTAGATATCAGCTCTTTGTGCTCACAGAACAGAGAGTGCGATGGGACTTTTAGCCCCAGCAGCTGCTGTTAAGTTGTTTGGAAATGGTAAGCTACAATATGGATATCAAATATATAAATGGCCCCAAGGATGTCATCTCAGCTTTCAGGAATTAATCCTCCTAGAAAAATTCCTTTTCTTAACCTAATGCTTACTTACCCTAGGGTCCTACTAACAAAGACAAATGACACCTTGGCATTTGGTATACAAGAAGCTTGACATGTGGGAGGCAAAAGGCCATCTCCTCTGATATCTTGCCAGTAGCTTTTTTTCCTCACCTTCATCAGATTAAATATATCAGTGCTGCTTGACATTAAATTTATGCCACGTAACTTTTTTGTAGTTCCTTTCCTAAGCACAGTTGAAGACATCACCTTCAGCAATGTGCGTAAGAGATACTCTGTCTACAAAAGCAGAATACAGTTCATAATGTGATTGAGGAAGGATTGTTCCTGTTATTACACATCCAGTCCTAAATTTTTATTTGGGATGATTTTTTTTTTATATTAAAGAGGTTTTTGTTTTGTTTTGTTTTGTTTGTGTGCAGGTTAAAGGAGCAACAAATCAAAAAGAGGTTTTAGATTCTTGCCTTAATTCTACCATTGTCTTCCATAGAAGAGGCCTTGAATAGATGACTTATGTGCAATAAATTTATGCTGCTCCCAGTGGTATATATGAAGAAATATTTTGTATTATAAAGAAATCAAATTATAATTACTAAAGATAACACACACACACACCATTCTCTATTCACCTGGCTAAACTACTCAAACCATTGTACACCACTGCCTTCCTTCATGCATGGCAAGATGAAGGTTCCTTGGCAAAAGTATGTCATAGGAGATTTAAGACCAGCAAAAGGGAATTTAAAATATATATTAAAAAAGAGACAATTATCAAACAGAAAAGAAGACCCATTTTCAGGATGGCAAAATATTCTCTAATACTACCCAGTTTTTCATGTGAAAAACATAACTTTTTAGAATTTTGCCTTCTGAAAACAAATCAAAAAGATGCATGGAAAGCAGGCTGTGGTTTACAACATCTGACAGCCACATTTCTCTCCTACAAACATACTCTGTTAAAAGTGTTTGATCACCCATAGACAGAACAATGTCTTAATGAGTTTCTGTAATAAAAAAGTGGGATTTTTTTTTTTTTTTCAGTTAACATGTCATAAGCATCTCTTGGAGATAATCCAAGAAGAAACAAAGCAAAAATTAGATTAGGTCATACAATCATTGATGACTTCCAGCTCTACCAATTCTGTGTCATTTACTAGTGGAGTAGAAATCTATGTTTTTTTACTGCTTATGCATCGTGTGGATTTGATCATATATAGCCACACTTTCAGAGGCACTTATATCTTTGCAGATACAAACTTGAACCAGAAATTACTGTAAAATAATTCATAGAATATGTATGGAGAAAAGAGAAATGCTGCTCTGTTTTTGCAAGTAGATGTTGATATTTCCATAAAAAAATAATTGCTGAATTTTTCTTGTAAAACAGATTTTCATGTAAGCCTTTAAAATGGAAAGAAAATCTAAAGTAATTTAAAAAAAGCTAATTTAATTTTTAAAAAAAGCTAATTTCAAAATTAGATCAGGTTGCTCAAGATCTTTTTCAGCCATGTCCTGAATATCTCCAAGTTTGAAAATTTTTCAATTGCTTTTGACTTATTTTCCAGTGCCTGACTACTCTCAGGACGAAGATTTTCCTTATATTTATCAGCTTATGGGTTTCGTTTCTTATTTGATGACTCTGCACATCCAAGAGAGTTTTTATAACCATCCATTTGTTAGATGAAGATGGCAATAAAATCTACTTTTGAAGTCAGAGAACCAGAGAATAAATTAGGTTGGAAGGACTTCTGGAAGGCTTCCAGTCCAACCACCTGTTCAAAGCAGATCCGATTAGATCAGGTTGTTCAAGGCTGTCTCCAGTTAAGACAGTTGTCTCCTTGTATGAACACATACAAGGACAGAGATTGCACAGCCTTCCTGGAAAACTTGCTCCAGTTTGACCAAATCCTTATATTTGTCAGAATTGCATTTGCCACTGTTGAACTTCATGGGGTTTCTGTCAGCCCATCTCACCAACCTGTTGAGATCCCTTTGATCACGTTCATTTAGCTGATTTACACACTAATGTGCCCTGACTTGCTAAGTGGCATCTAATTCTCCCCTCCTCATTTAAGGTAAAAGTAATAAGTATCTAAATCTAGACAATGTGAGTCTCTGTTAAAATTGAAAAGCATTCCTTGACTCCATAAAATTGAAAAATTCAGTCAAACTAGAATTCTTGCTTAGATCCTTAGCCTGGTACTTTCAAATTCACCAAAATGGATTGGAATAGTTGTTTTCCTTTCTATTGTTGGCCTTCAACTTCATTAGTTTCCATTTATGTATAATTTAGTTTACAATGTCTGACAATAAAAATAAACAAATACAAAATTGATGGATCTCTAATTTAATTAAGTGAGCATAATAATGATGTTATGATACTAAAGACATAATAAATATTAATGCAAATATTTAACATATATACATATGTGTGTGAGATATCTGCCTACCCATGTGCTTGTACAAAACTGCACATCATATCCAGAGAGTAAAAATGAGGCCCTCAATATCAGGAAAGGCATTTTTATACAGGTAATAATGTAGTTATCACCATGTCATGTAGTGCAATTGATAGCAGTATTCAAAATTAATGGACTTTGTAGTTCAGTGGATTAATGCACTCTGTGCACATTGCATAAATCTTCTTGTCTGGAATTTCATCTGGAATCCAGAACTACACTGAATGTGAATGGCAGAGGAGAACTTTTTAGTCTCTGGGCTGTACTGAAAATTGTGCAGTGTTTTATAGCCTGACATTATTCATAAATAAAATTTATTAACAGGACAGGTTTGTCTAGAATTCAGCAGCGTGTCCTAAGAAAATACAAGTATATGGCTTATATAGTTTTGATGTTTTTCTCATTAGTCTCAGCAAATAACTTCTTTCATGTGTTTTATGAAATGTGTTCCTAAATGTTTAGCAGGCTGTAGTTTCAGAGGGAGTGTGCTTTAAAATGCTGATTATATGATTTCTTTCTGTGCCACAGTCAGTTGGCCCTTGCTTTACAAAAAAAAAAAAAAAAAAAGATTAAAGACTGGAAATGTATGAACTAAAATCTGCTCTCAGAAAACCATGTAAATATTCACAACAAATACTTTAATAATTGTGCTACTTTGGATTTATATAGTTATAAGAAAAATCATAATCTGGCACCACATTTCAATTATTGCTCTGGAAAACAATGTAACTCTCCCAGGAAATAGTTCCTATAATAAGTAATACCAGTATTTTTTCCTCTAGCATATTTTAATAAATTTAAAGGCTTCCAGAAATCAATGAATCTCAGGGTTTTTGTTGTTGCTGTTTTTTTTTTTAAAAAAAAAGACAAAACCTTTTCCTTAAACTACGTGGAATACATACCTATTTTCAGTAGTCTCATTACACAACATATTTAGGTATGGAGAAGTGATAGTCATCTTCATTACTGTCAAAACTGGTACCCATTATAACAAGCTATTTTAGCTTCCCACCCTTGCCCTGGAAATGGCCTTCTTTCAGTACCCTGGAGCAAAGCCAGCTAGACTTGCTTTCTCTGCCAGCTAGGGTTTTCCTTACAGAAGGAGAATTCCCAGGAGTTTTCCTAGCTCAGCATTAAGATAACAGATCAGTGCAAAGGAGCTGTATTGGGAGCCAAAGATTTGGACCAAAATAGCTTGTATCCCCTCATATTGCACCGGATTCAATCCTACTTGCAAATTGTTTTCTCAACAGTTTTCTGCTTTTCAGTTGGTTCATTGGTTTGGTTTTTTTCCAAAGAAAAATTAGATAGTGATGAATTTTCCATTTTAATACCAGCTGAAGATTTCAGGATGTTGTTTCAGAATAAGATTCCAGCTGAAACAACATTTTTACGTGTCAGAAAGAAATAAAACACTATACTGCAGCTTCTAGGTACTGTTCTACCAAAATTCCAATGGGAATTCTTTAAGAAAATTGTTCTGGTAGCCTCCTTCTGCCGGGACAGATTTTTTTGCCAGGATGCTATTGGTCACTACCCACTCATCAGTTCTTCATTATATACTTAAAGTCAAAGTTAAACAAAGTAATTAAGGTTGGAAAAGCTCTCTGAGATTACCTAGTCCAACCTTCTGCAGGTCCTCTACAGGACCAGCTTCAAAGTTAGACCATGTTTCTCAGAAATGCACAGGGATCCTCTCCAAGGATGGGGACTCCATAGCCTCTCTGAGCAACCTGCTCCAGTGCTTCATTACTCTCATAACAGAAGCTATTATGCTAATATCCAAACTGGATTTCCCTTTCTGCCTCTTGTATTTTCACTGTGAACCTCAGAGAGGAGCCTGCCTATGCCCTCTCTTTTTTTATAGTTGAAGACAGATTTTACTTCCTCCAGCTAAACAATTACAGCTCTCAATCCCTCCTTGTATGTCATGTGCTCCAACCATGAATCTCCTTGTGTTGCTTCTGCTGGAAGAAGTTTGTCACTCTCATATTTAACTTAAAACTAGCTATAGGACTCTGGATATGGTTTCATGGTAGCTGAGTTGGGGGGAATCATCACTTTGCTCAGCTGACTGGTTACACTGCAGTTGATGCAGACCCAAAAGTGCTTAGCCCTTATGACAGTGAGGACATGCTGCAGATAGTGATGTTCAACTTATTACCCATCAAGGCACTATATCCTTTTCTATAGAGATGCTCCATAGAGGGTTGGTCCTCAGACTGTGCCTTTGCATAGAATTGTTCCAGTCCCAAGACTTTGTTCTGCTCTTCATTGAGCCTGTAATTGCCTGTATCCTCCTCCTTACTTTTTCTAGTTGAGTGTAATATTGCCTTTTTTGTGGTCACTTGGTCACTCCAGCAATTTTTGGGATCTTTCAAAAGTGGCAGAAAGCGGTCTTAAAATTACATCAGCTCCTGCAGTGTACTTGGACACATCTCAGCTATTTCCATGGTTTTATGTATGTCCAGTTTGCTAGCGTAGTTCCTGGTACTATTCCTCTGTTGTGTTTTCCCTCACTCCCCAAACTTTATTGTTAGACACAGAGACCTGGTAAAGTGAGAGCAGACTTATAGAGATCAATAAAGACTGAGCAAAGAAAGTATAGCGTGACCTAGTCTTCTGTATTTTTCATTGCTGTGTCATCAGCCCCTTTCAGCACAAGACAAGCATTTTCCTTGGCCTGCCTTTTGTTGCTCATGTACATACAGAAGCTCTCCTTGTCGCCTTTCACATCTCTTCGTAAGCTGAACTCCAGCTGAGTTGTGGGGCTGTTCTATCTCCATCCCTGCTCACTCAGAAAATGGCTCTATAGTCATTTTAGACCACCCAACTCTGCTTCTTCCTTCTTTTTACTTCCTTTTTGTGTTTCAGCTGAGTCTAGATATCCCTGTTTATCCATACTGTTCCTCTGCTACAGCTGCTTGAGTCCCTGCACGTCAGGATGGGCCACTCTCTCATTTTGAGGAGGTTGCCTGTGAAAATATAATCATAGAATATCTTGAGTTGGAAGGCACCGTTAAAGGTCATTTACTCTAAAACCCTCTGCAATGAGCAGGGACATCTTCAACTAGATCAGATTGCTCAGAGCCCCGTCCAACCTGACCTGGAATGTTTCCAGCGATGGGGCATCTACAGCTTCTCTGGACAACCTAGTCCAGTGTTTCACCAACCGCACTGTAAAAAATTTTTTCCACATATCTAGACTCTTTTAGTTTAAAACCATTACCCCTTCTCCTATCACAACAGGCCCTGCGAAAAAGTTTGTCCCCATCTTTCTTATAAGCCCCCTTTAGGTACTGGAAGGCCACAATAAGGTCTCACTGCAGCACTCCAGGTGGGGTCTCAGCAGAGAGGAGCAGAGGGGCAGAATCACCCCCTTTGCCCTGCTGGCCACGCTGCTGGGGATGCATCCCTGGGTATGGTTGCCTTTCTGGGCTTTGAGTGCACATGGCCAGCTCATGTCCAGCTGTTCATCCACCAGTACCCCTAAGTCCCTCTCATCAGGGATGCTCTCAATCTCTTCATCCCCCAGCCTTTATGGATACCGGTGAACCCAGGTGAAGGACCTGGCGCTTCACCAGGTTGAATCTCATTAAATCAGCCATGATTCCTGGGCCTTTTTGCCCTTCTGGGTAGTTTCCCATGGGAACCTGCCTGCCAGTTCCCTGAACAACTGTAGTTTGATCTCCTGACATCCAGAACGTCTATTTTGTTACTCACTTTCTTCAGTTCTCTCAGGATTTGAAATGTTTGATCTCGAGGTCACTGCCACCAGACATCACATCCCTGAATAGCATTATATTCATTACATTACATCCCTGAATCCATATTACATTCTTGATTAGCAGATCCAGATCCCATTCTTTCCCATTGTTAAGTCCTGGTCCAGCTAAATTAGGCCTGGGATAGGTCCACAATAATTCCAAGAGTGAAATTAAGACGGAAACGAGGTCAGATGCCACTCACTGCTGGTTTATTGTTGTTCCCCAGCAAAAGTCACTGAGGCAAGCGACAGAGTAAAGGTAGAATTAGAGGAAAGGCAGAAAAGCAAAGCAGTATTACAGAGCGTAGCAAGAGTACAGTCACCACCACAGGCCCAACAACATCTTGGCGGTCCTCTGGAAGTTCAGCGGCGTCCCATTGATCCGTGGTTGATGGTGGTGGGGGTCTCAGTCCCAATTCCCAAATTGTGGTGGGTCGCTACACCAGCGATAGTCCAGGTAGCCTGCGTCGGTCCGTAGCTTGACTAATCAGCCTGGCGGTGGGTTTTGCCCAGCTAATTGTCATTTTACAGGGTTGCCATGTAACCTTTTCCTGCTCCCCTGCTGTTTGGGCAGTGCTTGGCACAGTCATTGTGCTTCAGCAATTTTGTTAACAACACAGGCTCGGGTGGGCCCTGAGGCTAGGCAGCTTTGGCCACTCTGATAGCCAGGGACCTACACCCTTTCCAGCTGGGGGAGGATCACATCCTCTTCAGCTGATGGCAATCTTGGGTGGTGACTGGCAAGCAAGAGGATGGTCTGCAGAAAGTGTTAAATAGATATAAGCAAGCTTCTTATCAGCCTGCAAGCCTGCTGTTGATTTGCAGAAGCTTAAGCAAGCTTTGAGACAATTATTTTTTAAAGTTCCAGTCTTTCACACCCATGCCACATGCAATTGTGTGCAGTAAAAGCTACTCCATTCAACCCACCAGCACCTCTGTCAAAACAATCTGGAAATTTCTGGGATTGCTTGTGCCCTGCTGTGTGACCCTGCTAGCAAATATGGTTAAATCTTCCATGGGACCAAGCCTAGTGAACAGGAGATTTCAAGGAGGCTTCATTCATCGTCTCTTTTTGATCAGGCTGACTTTAGCAGATGAGTGACACAACTTTCTTTTTCCTCCTGACCTCCCCTCTGATCCTGACCCCTAAAGTTTCAACAGCCTTATGGCTTTTTCCTTTGCAGGACTCCATATATGTTATCTATACACATGCTCTCCATCCATATGTGTTCCACATGTGCATCCATTGTGGTGTCCATGCACTGTGGTGTCCGTCCACCACCACATTCCATCAACACCCTCCGATTTTACAAGCTATCCAGTGATATGGATATCCTGCCAATGACTGCGTAGTTGTGCACAAACTTTTAGAAAACCCTCCTGTCTGATTTCCCCTGCATATGTTGACATGCATTTGAGATGGGCCTCCAGTTTCTTACAGGCCATTTCTTTTGTCTACCAGATTATTGTCATGTAATGTTCTGGTGCTAAATGAGAATTGTATTTTAACCTGTTTTCCACTTGTTTTCATGTGTTTAATTATTCTTTCCTTCCAAATGCATTCTTCAGAAGTTCAAGTTAAAGGCCTTTAGTTATGTGGATCACTTTTGTTCTCCTAACTTAAGCTTTTAAATATGCTGTTTTCCAGTCATATGGCACCTTTCTGTCTTGAAATATTTGTCACAATCCTTGTGCCTGGATTACGCTGACATACAAAGGAGCCATATGGTGTCACAATCTGTGAACTAGATGAAGACGACCAGATCATGTCATGTAGCTTGCATACCAACTTATAGTCACTGGTAACATAAAAGTGAAAAGATCTTCTAATTTGCTCTCAGTACTTCAAGACATACATTTTATTCTTAGCACTGCTTTACATCCCAGTTCATATTAGCTGATAAAAGTGAAATTTGTGTGGAAGAAACTTATTCAGTTGTATTATATTTGTATTCTGTGGTTGGTACTTTCTCTAATGTTACTGTATCTATGATATATAGGTCTATCACAACATGTGCTACTGTGCTCTAAATTTCTGGACTTAAAAAAAAATGATGAATGCAGACATTAGCATTCTCATGGGCTTGGCCATCAATATTTCAGCTTAGGTAAACAGGAGCTTTGCCTAATTTATTGGTTCTCATTATACCTGGCATGTAGAAGCTGAATTCCCCTCTGCTTAGGAAATTCCCCATCTGCCTGGAAAATGACCTTTTCTGCTCTGCAAATCAATCTAGAAGAAGGGACACAGTTGGTTAATATTTTAGAAAAATCACTTTGTTTGTCACCAACTAAATTGTCATGATTTTGACCCATTTTGAAATTAGTTAACATTTGCTTCCTTTCTCATGTTTCATGCATATTTTGTTTGGATTCTCACTATACTCGCGCTATGTTTCCTGAGTGGGGATGTATTGTATAGTCACTCTTAAGAGCAATAGTAACACAACATTTGTCAAAGTGTCATAGTGAACAATGAAACCTCATTATGTGTCACTCAGAGAGCTGAATGAAAAGTGATGCTACATCTAGGCAATTTTATACCTAAATTGTGAAAGGTAAAAGACGGAAAACAAGTTTTCATTGCTTTGATTGCATTCCAGTTTGATTTGTTCTCTGAGAGCTCTCATATAAGTCAGTGTTAATATTCTTGGTTTTGATCCTACTCCACTGGAGTTACTGGGAATTTCACCAGTGATTTCACTGGGAACAGAAATAAACTCCAAGTGAATGAAATTACTCATATGTAAGAGTTTGCAAGATAAGATCCTCTAGGGCAGAGGCTGTCAATTTTGCTTGCACTGCACAGCATTGCAGATATTCTTCATGCTAGACTAAAAAAATGAGTTGAACACTGCATGCCATACCATGTTGCTATGCTGCAGTCCCCCCAAAATAAGTGGTCATTACTCAGATAGGAAAAACAGACAGTATAAGCAGTTCAGTTTGACTACTGAACTGTAAATCGGAAGATATTATTTCTAATTTCGAAAAAGGTGCTGAACATTTGCACTCTGTCTATGGAAAAATGGCTTTTTCTACCCCTGTAGAACTTTCCCCTTGTCTAACTACATGGATATATAGCTTTTTCTTATGGATGGGATTCTTCACTACTACAGTGATGAAATGTCTCTACCTACCAATCTTGAAGACAAAGAAACATAATTTCAGTCATGTATTGATTATATCCTAAGTATTCAAATTCAATGCAGTGAATTTAAATTTGCTCACATTCCATAAAATCCAGATCTTGAGTGGAAAAATTAGCAGAATCAAATGCTCATCATCAACATGCAACATTCAACAACAAAGCAGGCAATGTAAATTGGGTAGTCTTAGGCTGAGAGTATCCTCACCCTGTAGTGAAAGAACAGAAGCATCAGTGTTCACTAGGTTTACCTGTCACTTTATCCAAATCAATCTTTCCCTGCAGCACAAGTTAATTCTATGGATGTGGGGTGAATCAAGGCTTCCTGGCTGCACAATTTGCCTTCACCTAGCAATTTCACTAGAAAAGGTTTATGTGATCAAATACACTAAGAAACCCAGAAGATAATCCAAGGATGACAATGTAAAAACATAAGCATAAGCTTTGCCGTGTCAAAATACAACCACATTGTCAGTCATTGTCAAAATTATAGAGCGTAGCAGCAGATCACATCTTTTCCTGTCAAAATGTTCCCTCTGACAAAGGTCAGTGCCTTCATGACATAAATCTGTTATCCTATTATTGCCATAAGTATCATGAGAAGAATGGAGTTGAGTCAAATATTTGGAACAGATAGAGTCAATGCAACTTAATTCAGGAAAGGGCCATATTTCCCTTTTCCCTTTGTCAGGCTGCCAGCCATCAGCATGAGCGTTCCCTCTCACAATCTGTTTGTGTTCCAGTGAGCAATAGCTTTTTACTGGCCTGGAAAATGACTATCCCATTACTAGCAAAGTGCATTCATGGGATCAAGTGCCTTTTGAATAGTTAAGTACATTGTGCCCTTTAAATAGAACAGACAGCTTCAGATGAAACCTTTAAAACTATGGCCAATCTGTTGGAAAATTAAAAATATAGTAAAACCAGTGCTGAAATCAGGCATATTTATGAGCTACTCAAATATACAGCCACTTAAAATATTTTGTTACTCAGTCGAATTTATGAGGGTTTTTTTTCTTTACAAGAACCAGCATCTCCAATAAGTCATGTGCATTTGTAATAGATGGAAAATAAAGGAAAATAATAACATCTGGCATAAATTATGCCAAATTGCTCACAGCAGTGTTTTTCTTCACATCTTTTTGAAAAGATCCCAAATCATCATAAAAACTATGAGGATGACTCTCTTCCCAGTAACACCACGGTGAACTGGGAGTAAATGCAACTGAAATCAATAAATGCACAACAGTGTAAACCTACGGTAAATGCCATCAAACCTACTAGATATAAGCATATGTTAGTTAAAACACATATAAACACATGTCAGGAGTGGAAATTATAGGTATTAAGTTTTTTGGATAGGGCCGGACTATTTCTTACAGTCAACAAGAAGACTGGGCTAAGTGAAGAGGCCTCACCGTCTGAGGGAAATATTGCCCAGGGTAATGCGAGTGAGGAACACGCATGCTTGCTGCCTCCCAAATCTGATTCATAAATTCTGTTCACATCTGCATGTGGCTTCAGAATTTATTTTGACATTGCCATTATGGCGTTATAGCCATGCTAAAAATAAACTTAAGGAAATGGAGGTGGACAAGGACCTGGAGTTTACACTCCAGGGTAAATTGCAGAGTAGACTCTAGTGTAAGGTTTGAAGGATCTGATTATTCAGTGCCAGAACACAGAATTGCAGTGTTGGAGGATTGATTGGACTGTTTTTCATCTCTTACTGGTTAACTCTCTGATCTACATTAAATTACTTTTTTTTTTTTTTTTTTTCTGTTGACAATCAAACAAAAGCTTTGCAGATTTCATTTATAAAACACCTGCTGATCTCCCCTTCTGAGTGAATGGACCTCCAGGATTTACAATTCTAATAACAGGAATTTTAAAAAGGAATGATAGAAAAAAGTATATTTTTTTCTTGTTTGCTTGACAACCTCCTATCTTTCTTCAGAACCTGAAAATGGAAAAATATGGAAACTGAAAAACAAAACAAAAAATGCAACCAACCTTAGAAAACATAGTCAACCCCATCTTTACTGCCTAGCAAAATTAATTTGGAGCTTCATTCCCATCCACATCTGTTTCAAATACCGAACTCCCAGTCTTGTCTCCTCCTGTAGTTAGTAGAACTGGAGAAGATTTCCTGGTGAAAGTCACATCTATCTGCAGCTTTCAGAAAACTGAATGCCTGTACTTTCCTCACGACTTCTTTCCTCAAGACTTTTTATGGGTTCTAGCTGTGTATCTAATGTCCTCTTTGCTCATGTTTCCCTTATGCACAGTTTCCCCATGGTATAGCTGGCATAAGTCAATGCCTTAATACATTTACACACAATATGTAAGTAGGAAGAAGGTGTTACAAGCCTGTGTAGGAAGGCATAAGATGTCATCTGGGAAATCTTTTGTCTGGGGTCTTCAACTTTGCAAGAAGGTCAGTAAAATTTAAGCAAAATGAGGAAGGGGAAGAAAGAACGTGGCTTTTAAAGGAGGAGATCTATCTCTGTGGGCAGCAAATTTGAGGAGAAGATCTAGATTGAACTGTGCAGTTGGTTGTTAGTTGAGTTACTAGGAAAAAAATATCTTAAAAGGTTCTTAAAATCTTCTTCTACAGGGTGCTGTAACTTAGGTGCTTATTCTGTAATAATTAGGGTGGGAAGTACAATTGCTGTGGAATACAAGTTGCATTTATGAACTCATGCTCTCAGTCTTTTAGGACACATCTACGTAAGGAAACTGAAGGTAAATCAGTCATAATTCAGCTTCTTACTTTTAGGCTTTTTCATGCATCACAGAGCAAATAGTTGTGCATGTCTGAGACAGTGAAAACAATCCCCCAAATCTATCCTTATAATACTTCATTTGGTCATTTCATCAGAGAAACACAGAGGCCAAAGTATTTGAGTGAGAGGCTCTCCAATCAGAACTGAAAGAATTTGTCAGAGAGCAGAGGCAGGACTTAAAGCTACTGATTTTTACTTTTCTGTGAAGTCAGGCATGAGACCTCTTTCTTATTTTTTGGATGCCCATTGCTGGTTTCAGAGAGATCTTGTAGCAATGAGTTATAGAAGCTCAATAAGAATCTTATGAAGAAGTAAGTGTTTCTTAACAAGCTTTACATTTTCTTCCTTCAGCTCTATTCAGTTTTCCCTTGCTCTTATATCATGATTAAAACCTGAGTAGTAATGCCAACAATTTGATCTTTTCATCACTCTTGGAGTTTTATGCCTTTATTTTTTATTGTTTGCCTTAAAATTGCATGAAGAACAGTAAGACAGTATCATTATTTTTAATACTTTTCCCTTAAATTAATAGTAATTCTTATTTTAGCCTCTAAGTATCTGAATTTTTTAGTTTCATTGGTCTCAGGCCTTCATTAAATATGAAAAGAAAATAATGATAACCCTCAGGTTTGATTAAAAAAAAAACAAACTATGGAACTGAAAAAAAGTCTTCAAAGAACGTTCAGATATTGTTTTGAAATTAGATGTCCTATTACTCATATCATAAAAGATAAGACCAGAAACCGTTTAAATCGTTATTAATTTCCTCTATCATTTCTGATGCAATATATAGGCACGTTTCATATGCTGATCAGACCTGGGGCAAGAAAATTAGTATTAGCAGCAAATAGGTTTAAATGTTCATCTGCAGCTGGGGTGAAGCAAAGGATGGGGAGAGGAGGAAGATGTGTATCTTCATGTTTTGCTGGCATACAAAGTTCACACCAGAATGACCATCTTTATGTATGTAATTGAAACATAGTTTTAATTACAACATTTATTAATTTATTTATTTTAATTTTTCTTAGGAAGTTGGTTGCATTCTCACTGGATTTCCTCAGACATCCTGCTAGTTTTATTAAGGTAAGACAACTAAATGTAGACTATGTACATTTTAAAAACACCTGCCATCAACTTTGATGTACAACTGAGTATATAAGCAGTTAAGTATTCATTGTTTTCAGATGGTGTTGGAGATTTTGTTGCGTGGGAGAAGGAGGTTATGTCAGAGGAAAAAGTGTTGTCAAATGAAAGGAGTGGATAAAGCAATTAATTTTTTGCTTTATTGTGGTGCAATTAAGTGATGTGGTTTTGGGGGGCTGAGGCACCATTACGTGCTCTAGCTGTGTGGTTCTTGCACCAAGCTCTGGGGTGTCTTTACTCCATCGGCAGGGTTTCCATATACACAACCCCTTTGTATTTTGATAGCTATTTCGTTCCCATTGTCTTGATCAGGTTCATTGATGCTCAACACAGTCAGGACACATAGGTGTAAAAGAGCTGCTCGACTGGTGATTTCAATGGTTGAAAAAGAGGAAAAGGTGGAAAACAGTGATTTTGTTTCTTTTTCTTTCTCCCCTTAAAAATAACACCTCTTCCTTCTTCCCTAATACCCTTGATATAGTTTTGGTTGTAACTTAGAGTGCTAGAATCCTTTTGAATTGCATACGGATTTGTCCTAGTTTCTTTTGGAAATCATCATTCGCAACCTCTATTTTTGCCATCTCAGGTATGGGGAAATCTTTGTAATAGTTTGGCGGCCTGGCACCAGGGACTGGTGTGTGCTATCTTGGGCAATCCCCCTGTCTTTTCTGATAGACACCATTGCTATAATTCTCATGTCAACTAATTTAGAAGATACGTGGATTCCATCTGTCATGTTTAGACTGCTAGCCATGAAAGGAGATAAATGGTCAAAATTTTCAACCTTCCTCACTGAAATACAGGAGCCTAAGTTCAAATCTGAATTCCTATTTGTAATTAGCAGCATGGGACTTAATCTCAAGGGCTTTTATAATTTATTCATACCAATGAAATGTCTGGGTGAAGAAAGCTGCGTTTTATTAGAAGTCAATAGAGTATTTTTTAGTGAAACAAGACAGGCTTCCATCCTCTACCAGACAGTCCTGCATGGAGGTAGTGTGAAGGGGGCTACTACAATTTGCTTACTTGTTCTTTTTTTTTTTTTTTTTCTGTTATTTCATGTTTGTACCGAAATTATCTTGAAGTCTTGAACCAGGCTGGAGGCAATGGATGAACTTCACACAGGCAGAAGATGTTAACTATAGTCCTTTCCCCCAGAAAGTTGATACTGTCATTCCCAAAGAATCAGGAAGAGGGGCTGAGCAGGTTGCTCATTGCAATATCAAAGAAACCAAACAGAAACCCAGGACTGGTTTAAACATTAAGACAATACTCTAAAATAGTCACTTTTACTTTCATCTTTCTGTTTTGTTTTGTGTTTGGTTGCTGTGTTTTATTTTCTTATTATAACCTACGTTATAATAAAATTGAGGTTTTTCATAGGACTCTTGGAGCTATATATTTTGGAAAAAATTGCAGAGACATGTGACCAATGCAATAAAATTAAGAATATTTAATAGACAAATTTAAACCCAAACTTTATACATACTTATGATAGAATCAAGGACTTGTACTTATTTATTATTTGTTTCTTATCCCTAGTTACCCAAGTCTCCATGTTGTAACTGAAATCCTTCTCCCTCCCCACCTCAAGATAATACACGTGATAAAAAAAAAATAATATAAAAGGCGAGGTTCTTCCTGTGTTCCACATTTTCTCATATTAATTGCCATGCCTTTTTTCTTTTCTGATGCTTTATAGACATGTTTTACATAAAGTCATTTCTTATGACCTTAGATAGCATTACTCAACTCTGTTTATTTCTCCACCATCCACCCAACAGAAGAAGAGCCATTGAGAAAAATGTGAAACATCCCTGATAATTAGAAACTCTAGTAGAAAAAGCATGTGCTATAGCTACCCACCCTGCGAACATATGTGGAGCAGTTTGTGTGTGGTATCTAGTGTCAGAAATGAAATCCTGTGTTTGGCTACTGCATATGCAAGAGATGCAAGATTCTCTGGAACAGACTTCTATGAGTGGCATATTGTATGAGTGTGATCGTCACCATGGCCTTTCTAATGTAAATCCTCAAAACATGATGGGATACTGTTTGGAGCTTTTACGGTTGGAGTCGGTCTCGCATGTCCACTCTTTGCTGCCTCAGTGTGTCCTGTTTACAGCAGACTCATGCCTGCTCTGACATATGCTGCTAATATCAAGTTTTTAAGGAGCTTGAACTTGCAGACCTGAGCTCCTCCATGTTCCTTGCACATCCTACACATAATGCCTTGGGTAGAAAACAGGCAGAATCAGCATTATCGGCAGTTTTCTTCAGTACAAATGTGTCTAAATCCAGCTACTTTACTGTTTATGATCAGAACAAAGAGAACGAATTGGAATCTAGCCTGAGGGTGTTTAATATTACATGAATTCAAGTTTTGCAAAGAGGCCCAAAGAATCCCTTTTGAACTGATACCATGAGACTACAACCAATTGTGCGATCTCAACTCCCCTATGATTCCATACAAAGGGTCTCCAGCCTGACAGAAGGGTGGCTGATGCCCAGCACTGTGATATTGTCTTCTCTTTATTAATCTCTGCAGGTTGATTTTGGCGCAATCTGCTCTACACCCTGAGATCTTTATGGGTGGGAAAGAGTTTGGTTTGCCTTGCAAAACTCACTCAAGGCACCTCCGACTTCCCAAGCAAAGGGCAAGACGCTGGGATAACTTTGAAAGATCATGCAGGAAGAAGACAATGTTTCCTAGCAGGATCTAACCAACAGTTTATTAATGCAATCAAATCAGGGCAAAATGTTGGGTTTCACTCCGAATGGGAAAGAGCCATCTGCTGAATCCCCTGGGTTTCCTCCTTTCTTCCTGATCTGGCCATGGATATTTCAGAAGCTGAGTTGAATAATATACCTCCATTAATGCTGCCCAGCCAAAGAATTGGGAACTTAACATTCTGTTAAATACTCTTTTCAGACCATTTACTTCATTCAAAAGCTTCCTTTTCTCAACATTCTCATTCCTTGCAAATAGAAGACCGTCATCACCTGTTCTCTACTTGTTTGCATGCTGATAGCTCTTCTCCTCTCATAAATTCCATTAATTAATGAATAGTCAGCAGGGAATTGTCTCCTCAGGCTCATTAAAGAAATGGACACTAGAATGATATGAAAGCAGCTGCCTCCTTTCTGTCATTTCTTTCTGACGGCTACTGCTTTCCTCATCAGTGCTAAATTATAACAGTGCTCTGATTAGCAGTCCGGTTACTTGCTGCAGCTGCATTTGGAGATGGAAGTCTTAACTACACAGTCATGTTTAATTGATATCCTCATCAAACTGTTAACATTGTAAAAAAATGCAGCACTTCAATACATCAAGCTTGTGTACGTATATTAAATCCTGCTGGAAGTTTTTTTGACCTTGTAGGCAGATTGAAAAAACATGTTGTTTCTTGAAGCCTTCTAATAAGCCACTGATTATTAGCTGAGCTCATTTGTGAACCAGAGGTAAAATTTGTGAAAAATCTGAGGCCAGAGATCTTCCTAACCAGAAACATCTTTGATTACCATTCTGGTACCTAAATGTGAATGCTCATTTCTGTGCTGAAAAATTTAGAAATCACTTATTTTAAAACAGGAGATGAGACCTTCTCATTTGAACCTAAATATTTCTAGTCAAAAACTGTTCCTTATCAAAAGAGTAAGCCTATGTTGAGCAGACAATCCATATCGTGGCTGGTGCAAATTAGCAGAGGTTGGAATATGTTCTAAATCATACAAGCGTGGCTGGGCCAGACCTGATTATACACACATTTATATTTAACCTGTGCCAGACTGGGTTTAAATTATAACTCATTCCTTGTTGTTGAAACTTTATTCAGAGACCAGACCACATCAGGACAGGCCGCTGTACTCTGACATTGCTGACACATGCTGGTTCTCTACTACCATAGTGTTTAAATAGGAAGACTCTTGCAGCTTTGAGGTAACATAACAAGCATAGATATTAACGGTCTATTACTGGTTGGTACTTTTACTGAGGTTAAATCAAGTCATTTACTGGGCTCTGGGACTAAGTGTGGGATGAGCCACATGACAAGGGGAAAGTCTTTTGTCTTGCGCTGACTTGTGGTACTGCAGCCCATGTTCAAGTTCAGCCCAAATGAGAGTGGAAGACATCATTTGCCATGGGACATACCAGAAAGCATCTAAAATCAGAATGAATAAAAGCAAGTCCTTAAACTCCAGCCCTAGAATTAGTATATTCAATGCAATTCTGAAATTATCTAAAATGAAACGTAAAGACTTCAAACCACTTTGTCTCCCTGATCTTGAATTTCAACTTCAGGGCTGGATTTGGATTTTCATTATCAAACATAAGCACTTTTTGATGACAAAAAATGAAAATCTTTTCAAATTCAAATGTTATCATATTTATATTAATGAAGAATCCTTCCCTGACCTTGCCTGGCCTTGAAAACTGCTCAGCTTTGCTTGGAGAAGTTTCCATTAGATGTTTCACAGTCTGAGCAAATTTTTGTGAGTCTAGAGTTTCTGATTAATCTACAGTGACTTAGGAACTTAAAATCCTAATTTTATTTCATAACAGGGTGAGCTTTTGAAGGGAATCTCCCAGATGTCTCCATGTACTGCGTTGTTGGAACATATCTGTTCCCATTTTGCTGCACTCCTCAATGTGGGTACAGCCTCAAGTGTGTATGAGATCTGGCCTAGATTTTCCCTATTTACAGTAGCACCTTTGCTTCTACTTTTGGAAATTCGATAACTAAAAAATTGGATGATTTCTACTAAGTTTGATGTGTAGACTTTCTAACTTGTTACAGAGACCAGTAAAGGTGTGCTCAGAAAAGTCCGAGGGTAAGACACTTCTCTTGTTGATCGAAAGGAGATCTAGGGTCTTGCTGTAAACATTTTAAGTCATCCTGTGGGAAGAATCGTAGCTTTTCAATTCAGTTTGGATTTAGCAGAGAAATTTGTCCTTTACACTGATGCAGCCAGATTTGAAAAGTACTTACAACCCTACTGTCCCCCTTCAATTCTTCACTTGAAATGCTCTCAGGTTTTGTCAATAGTTGATGCTGTATCAGGTTAAATATTGTTACTTTGAGTAAATAACATAAAATATTTCCTTTCTTCTTTCAAGTGCTTAACTTCTTTCTTTCTTTGATAGCCTATGATTGCACTGTATTATTCTGTATTAATTGAATAATGTCTCCATTTGAACTGTCTTGCAGCAGCAATGAAAACACCTAGGTAGCTAAACACGTCACATATATCACAATTTTCTACAAGTCTGCAGTGGATTCACATATGTTATTAGGATTATTTAGAAAAGTCATGGCTCTACCAAAAAAAAAACTAAACCAAACCAAACCAACCCAAAAAAAAGAAAAAAGGATCCTGTCAGTTAGACAGGGTGTATCAATTAATTTGGTAGTGTAATGATAGGACACGGGGCAATGGGTTCAAACTGAAAGAGGGTAGATTTAGATTGGATATTATGAAGAAATTCTTTACTGTGAGGGTGGTGAGCCCCTGGCCCAGGCTGCCCAGAGAAGTTGTGGATGCCCCATCCCTGGAGGGGTTCAAGGCCAGGTTGGATGGGGCTTTGAGCAGCCTGGTCTAGTGGGAGGTGTCCCTGCCCAGGGCAGGAGGGTTGGAACTGGATGATCTTTAAGGTCCTTTCCAACCCAAACTATTCTATGATTCTGATTTCACCTAAACAGCATGCTTATCCTGTAGCAGAAGTACTTTTATGTCTCAGGGAATTTAAATATGAATTTATTCTGTATATGCAAAAAGTTCCATTTTTTCCATGCCTACATCTCTTTTCATCTGTACTGATCTCTAACCTTCAAGTCATTAAATGATTTGTGCCTTTAAGATAATTTATTAATTATAATGCATTTTGCATGTTAATTAAAAGGTGCAGTTGGCCTAGTATTTGATACTGTTGCTCAGTTAATTCATTAGATCTTTTAAAGTAAAAGCTATGACCTTCCTATAGTGTTATACTTAATGCTGTAGTTCCACACCAACTACCATAACATGTAATAATGAAATGAAACAGAAAGAGTCCATCCATTACCGAGGAGTCAGGCTATCTAGCTGCTACTAAGGATCTCAAGACAGGAGTGGAAGGAAAATTATTAGATTTAAGATCTGTGTCCACCCTCATAAAGAGAAGGATCTTGTATAAAGGGAAAAGTAGACTCCTGATAGCACAGACTAAATACATAAGGAATTTTTATTTAAACATATAGGCAGAGAGTCACTGTTTTGTACCACTGCTCTGAAAAAAATCCTACTTCTTTTCTAACACACGAGTGAAGAGCAACAGGTAACCTGAATTAACCTGCACTGGGCTGTTTTTCATTTAGAAACGTACAGTGTGTAGGTCTGTAATGAATGTTTTTTTATGGAAGTAATTTGTAGTTAGAGCCCTACTGGAAGTCCTGTGATGAAAATGCTTCTTCGTCTGTGCCTCAATGCCTGAAGAGTTTTGCTGCTGGGATTATTGACAGTGGATGACAGAGTAGGGAACTGCAGCTTCTTCCACTCTGTCAGGAATCTGAGGTTTTCCCAAGGCAAAGAATTATTTTTGCTTTTTGGATATACTTGATATTTGTGTTGCCTTGGAGAATATGATGGAGAACACTTCTGCAATACAGATCTAGCAATATTTGGAGGAAAAGTCAGTTAGGATGTTCGTCTTTGGTCCAGCAGACTTCAGGAAGGCTTCAAGAGATGCAGAAAATTACTGGCATTGCTGATCTCTTCCAAGGTAACGATGCCTTAGCAGCCCCTAATGTGCTGACATTTTGGTTTACTCTTGCCCAGGACTATCCCAGTTTCACCAAAGGTCCTCATGGCAGAGAACATGCTTTGTTTTCCCTGCACTACTCATTTATCTGTATAAATCCCTGTTTATTTGTGATTTTTTTTTTTCCTTTGGCTAATACCAACATCAACGACATATGTTTAGAGTATACATGCATTTGTGGCCAGATATCAGAAGTTATTTTGTCTATGGTTTATTCTCATGTATCAGTTTGTTCATTTGCTTTTTTTAGAAACCCAGAAAAACACATCTGATACATTCATTGCTGGGTTTGTAACTAATTGATCAGCAATTGAAAACAATGGAAAAATACTGCCATGTGAGAAGAAGAAAGTGAAGATCATGTAGTCAGGTCATTATTTGCTCTAATTGCATTATTTGGACTAATATGCTGTATAAATGAAAGAGGTGCCGATTCCTTTTCTATTCATACAATTAATTCTAGATTTCTGTAATTTGCAAATGTCTGCACAAGGAAATACACTTATACTTTTACGTATACCTTGTTCACATCTTCAGGCAAGGAAATACATTCTCATTTATATAGACTCTTCCTTTCTATAAATTCGTACAAATAGATGAAAATAAATGTTAATCATCTAAGTCATTATGTAAAAAATGGTCAGTAGGTGAGACAGTATTTCTAGCTGTATTTTTCATCTAATTGAAAGACTCTTGAAAGCAAATGGTATTATTACAGGTTTCACTTTTTAATTTTTGATTTTCTATTATGATGTACTTTTTCAAAACATAACACCAACGTCAGCAGAATGTGAGAGCAACGTTCTTTCAGAATTATACTGGGCCACAGTGGTTATATTAGAGAGTGATATGCCACCCTGATTCCTTTTTAGGACTCTATATCAGCTAAGGATACAGTAATAAAATATTTAGTCATGAAGGACAATTGGAAGGTGCTGTCTTGTCTCCAAGCAAAATTGTAATTGAGTACACCGGGGTGGAGTACATAATTTATTTCAAAAATAAAGCTTTCCCTCACTTCTTACTTTACTCCATTCAAGTTAATCGGATATAAATTGTCCTATTGTGGGTATGAAAATCCTATTTACCCAGATATTTAAAAAAGCTTTTACTAGTCCTTTAAAGCAGAAGTTCAAATCAAACCTCTGTCAAAATTGTCAAAAGCATATTTTTCATCTCTTTAGGAAGAAGGAAATGTGAAATTTTAATAATGATAATTGGAATTGTTTTGATAAATGACACAACAGAAAGGACGTGTAATTCTTTAAGGAGAAAGAATAATTGTGAATGTCTTCCTTCATATCTGTTGCACAGTTTGTTAAAAATAAAATAAACAGATAATGCATCCCAAGTTAGATATGAAAACAGCTTCACTAGAAAGGAAAATAAAGGCATCAGAAGGATAAGGAATTTCCGAAGCCAAGAATGTGAGTAAATATGAACAGAAGGAATTTAGGGTTATTTGGGGTTATCACAGCAATGCAAATAAAATGGATTTTAATGTTGATCTGTTTTTGTGAGATGCAAGTGAAATACACAGATGCCTTAGTAAGGATCAAATTTAACAACTCTGAGACTTTGTATATTTGAAAGTGTAACATAAATTTTAATCGGCATTTCCATATGGGAAGTTCTGTGGGTGGGTTTGCAGAGCTCACAGAAATACAACCATTTATGCCAGTATTTGTGTCACTGGGGCTAATGAGAAGTGTCTCACGAGGACAACAAGGAAAGCTGCTATAAACACTGGGATCAGTACTTTGGCAAAATGATGACTTCCATCCCCCACCACCTTCCATAAACCTCATCTCTCCTGCTCCTGCTCTGTAGCACATTATAACCACAATTTTTTTGGAAGTTTGGAGCTATGTGTGATTTGGGAGAATATATGTGGAAGCTAATACATTTATCTTATGTTTCCTACCCTCACAAGTGACAAGACTTGATGATCAGATGATGATTCATCTTTTTTTCTTAAGGAACCATTGGCCACTAACAGTGCCTCCATACCTTTAAAACAATTACTCCTAAATAACCCTTACTGAATCAGCTGAAAAATTACCATTATCAAGTTTCTTGTTACAAAGACTTATTTTGAAACAAATAAAATTGTACTCTAAGCTTTCACAGAGCAAAAACAGTACTCTGAGGAGTCTTGAACAGTGGCCAGAAAAATATGAAAAAAAAAAATTAAAGAATTATTACATTTATGTGTTCACATAGCAGATAGGTTTCTGAGATTGTGATGATTTTTATTTTCTCTTTGCTCTCAGTCTAGTCAGCTTTTAAAAGTGGGATCTGCTAGATGATCAGCCATTGACAAAATTTATGGCATTTTCGAATTATGGGGGAAAAAAAAAAGATTATTGCAATTCAGACAAGGTGTATTTAGCAAACACAGCTTCCCCTGGAGCTTTGTACTCCACATAATTACATTCCACATACAGTAATTGAAACTTGTGAATACGTCAAACTGTGTGTTTTCACAAACCAGTAGTAATCAACTCAAATTATTTAAATTCACTATTTGACATAATTGCTATAAATATGACAGAAAAAGATATTTCTAGGGTGTATTACTTCAGAACTATATCAAATGACTACCTAGGGAGATAACTGCATTTTGTTCCTATGGAAATCTTCAAGACAGCAACGCTCAGTACCCATTTCTTGTTTTTCCACAAACTCTATTTAGATTTACTAAAAGATTTACTTAAGTGGAAGGGAAAGCTCTGTGGTCAGGGATCATCCGTGTACCACTCTGATTCAGAAATTACCATAAAATCAAGCAATTGGAAACTGCTGGCCAGAAGCTCATCAGCTGTCAGCAGGAATAGCTCTACTGAAGTCAGAAAAAACAATGCTGATTTCTACCAAGAGAGATTCTAAATTGCACTTCAAGGGAGAATACCCATGCTGGTTGCCCTACATTGTTGCAGTAGACTTGTCACCTCCACGAAGACTACTCTAAGACCAGATATTGTACTATTTATTGTGCGTTTCATGTGTGACAGAAATAGCTCTCTAGGGGTTCATGAAAGCTAAATACTGATTGTAGTTTCCAGCCCTTCTGAACCTTTGAGATGGCATCAGTCCCTGAGAAAAAGGTTTTTCCGACCCGTTTGCTTTGAGAACTGCTCTGTGGATTGAAAGGGAGAGGAGAGGGCAGGGGGATGGAGTGGGTCTGAATATCCTAAATTATGATCAAATGTTTCTTAACATGAGGCTGAGCAGTTTATTTGTCCCAACCTGAAGGCTGGCTGGCAAAAAGGCACATTGGATACTCATTGATAACGTATATTACTGATGGTGAAAAGAATAAATACAGCCATTGCCAGAAATGGATGCATAAGAAAACATTTTTACATTGGTGTTAGAGTTCATGATAATTTTCCAAGGGTGTTTTTCAACAATTCAGTTCTAACTACTCTTTGGTAATCCCTGGAGGCATGATGAATTAATGAAGAGGAAAGAAAAAGCAGAAAGCCATGTGGATAAATTTTCCATCCCTTTAATTATATGCGTGGATCAAAAAAAAAAAAAAAGGGCAAAACATGCGTATTCAGATACTGCCCCAGTTGTATCACAGTTGTTAAAAAGTAAATCAACCACCAAACTAATGTATTACTCTGGCAGGAAAACCGAAGGAGCAAGCCTTAAAAGGGGTTGTTATCTTTTACCTCACACCTCTGACTGTATGGTACAAGGCTGAACTTAAGCTTATTAAATCTTGTTTCTCTCTGTAAGTTCCCTCAAAAGTCATAGCTCCCTGTAGACATTTCCTACATGGTGCTCTTAAGTGGCTGGATGCAGAGTAATGTCTTTGAAAGGAGAGCTAACCTGTTTGACATTATCTTTCTCTGTTTATTTTAATGGAGATATTATGTTTT
Source organism: Rhinoptilus africanus (assembly GCA_013400135.1). Lineage (NCBI taxonomy): Eukaryota > Metazoa > Chordata > Aves > Charadriiformes > Glareolidae > Rhinoptilus > Rhinoptilus africanus. Next base: position 149,099 of record VXBO01007150.1, read on the forward strand.
TCTTCTGCAAAGAGACTGATCTGTACATGTGTATAAATCCGTAGAACCACAATAGTTTGTTTAGAAAAACCTACAGCATTTATATTTAGTTTAAGAAGAAATGATACAAAGAAAGATGTAGCAAAACGCCCCAATTACGGATCATAGATCATTGCTTCAGCCTGTTTCACAGGTTTGAGAAGTGTCGGCCTGGCAATCCAACACAAGTATTGTTTCTCAAAAACCAAAGCTTGTTCTAGCTGCAGAATGGCCACTTGAGCTGTCAAGTGGCATGAAAACAGCTGAAGTTAAAAATAGCCAAATGTTCTTTTTAATCAATACGAAGATTTAAACTGATGTTACCTTTACCCTCTATCCAAAGCCTATGGAGTCTGAGAAAAAGCCTGAAGCCATTGTGCATTGAGACACATAAATAATTTTGCAGAGATTTTACATGGAATTCAAAGTATGCCAAAAAGCAGAATCAATGTAAAAATGATGGTTGACACATTGTAAGATTGGGAGATGCTCAAACAGAATGAATATGCAGCAAGTGCAACACATTGTGCCTTATAACGAAGAGCTGACACACAAACCAGACTGCTTCAGTGGAGGGTATGTAGCAGGGGGTTTGCATCGCTTCCACTTGTCACATAATATGTCCACAAGAATCACATAAATAAACATGCCACTCTTGCATTGCACGTCCTCCCACAAGACCATCATTGTAGTGAGGTGCACGAGTAAAACTGGAAACCTGGATGGCAACGGGAGGATTTTTGGTTTATACAAAAGGGTGGGGAGAAAAGAATTCTGATTTAGAAACTTGCTGTGGTTCATCAAGCTCAACAAAGCCTTGATTCAAGCACTGGGTGGAGAGAGAAGATATACGAGGATCCAGGTTAAAGCAAATGTCTTTTATGGACTTAAAATCATGTAGGAATCAAACAATTTGATTTTAGTCTTCTAGATCTTCTTTTTTTTTGTTTTTTCTCTCCTGTTAGGGCAATTATTCTTTGTGTCCATTCCCTGACCCCAGTCTCAGGCAAATTTACTCTTTCCATAGGAAATAAAGAAGTCTTGGAGAAATACAAAAATCTTTGGAATGCATGGAATATAATTAACACACATGAAGCCATGGTCCTTGCCTTGTAAGAAGCTATAAAAACATTTGGAAAGGAGAATTATGGGTTTTCAGTGTATATTACATACAACCATATTAGGACAAAACCAATTAATTTTAGATATTTTTTCTAATTTCCCTTTTTTTTCTCTCTCTTTTTTTTTTTTTTCCAAACTTTATGCCACTCAGTGAACTTAGAGAGGGAAATGACAGGTAGATGCAGTCAGATGTGTTTTTATACAGACATTTTAGATATTCATGGTGTGTATATACATATGGATAATTGTAACTAGGTCCAGGGTCTTGCTAGGGAGTAAAGTGAGGAGCAGCACAAGACAGGGCTGCAATGTAGGCCAGAGGTCCAACCAGGAGAACGGACCAGAGACATGACTGGAGACAGGCTACTGAAAACACAAGTCCACGGTCCAGCCAGGACAAGCCTGGAGACAGGTGTACCTAGGGCATAGTTCAGAAAGGGACCCTGTGTAAAGAGGGAAGGTGAAGGCCCCACGTGAGGCTGAGCAAGGCAATTAAGGCTAGTGTTCTCAGGTTCCTGACATAGGGATTGATAAATGCAAATTTAATTAATTAAAGATTATTTTTTAATTTATAATGGTATCACTCCTGCCAGCAAAACAGAAGGATTATTGGTTGGTAGGTAAATTTTATGTTCCACACGAGAAGAAGACCTTTCATTTAAAATACGTTATTAAATGTATATGGCTGGGAACAGAAAGTAGGGAGTTTCACAAATATGTGTTCTTGTACACATCTTGTTGGAGTTACGTAAGAAAAAGTCTCATTTGAAACATGATGATTTCAGATTCAGTAATGGATGTTTACCATTAGGCTGCCTGATATCTTCTCCAGTATTGTTATAGAAGCTTACACCCTTAATTGAGGTTGGCTCTTCTGTGGGTCTGTGGTGGGATTGACCCTGGCTGGGCACCAGGAGCCCACCAAAGCTGTTCTGTCACTCCTCTCTGCAGCTGGCCAAGGGAGAGGAAATACAGCAAAAGGGTTGTACGTCAAGATAAGGACAGGGAGATCACTCAGCAACTACCATCACAGGCAAAAGAGACTCGACTTGGGGAAATTAATTTAATTTATTACCAACCAAATCAGAGTAGGACAATGAGAAATAAAAACTAAATATTAAAAAAAACCCTTCCCCCCTCTGCCTCCCTTCTCCCCAGGCTCAGCTTCACTCCCCTTTTCTCCATCTCCTCCCCCTGAGTGGCACAGGGGGATGGGGAATGGGGGTTGAGGTCAGTTCATCACACGTTGTCTCTGCCGCTCCTTCCTCCTCTGGGGGAAGACTCCTCACTTTCTTCCCCTGTTCCAGTGTTGATCCCTCCCATGGGCTGCCATTCTTCACAAACTGCTCCAGCATGGGTCCCTACCACAGGGTGCAGTCTTTCAGGAACAGACTGCTCCAGCGTGGGTCCCCCACGGGGTCACTAGTCCTGCCAGAAAACCTATTCTAGTTTGGGCTCCTCTCTACACGGGGCCACAGGTCCTGCCAGGAACCCACTCTAGTGTGGACTCTCTACAGGGTCAAAGCCTCCACCTGCTCCAGCATGGGGTCCTCCATGGGTTGCAGGTGGATCTCTGCTCCACCGTGGACCTCCATGGGCTGCATGGGAACAGCCTGCCTCACCATGGTCTTCATCATGGGCTGCAGGGGAATCTCTGCTCCAGTACCTGGAGCATCTCCTCCCCTCCTTCTTCACTGACCTTGGTGTCTGCAGAGCTGTTGCTCTCACATAGTCTCAGTCATCTCTCCAGCTGCAGTTGCCCAATTTTGTTTTTCTTTTTTCCCTTCTTAACTATGTTATCCCAGAGATGCTCGGCCTTGGCCAGCAGAGGATCCATTTGGCATTGGCTCTGTTGGACATGGAGGAAGCTTCTAGCACCTTCTCACTGAAGCCATCCCTGTAGCCCCCCCACTATCAAAACCTTGCCACACAAACCCAATAAAGAGTCCATTATCACGGAAAATGAAGCATGATTATTTATATTAAATTTGTACAAGCAGTTGCTCTCAGAATATATTTGTTGGATTTAAAAATGCTAAATATCCTGGCACACATAATCCTGGGTTATTTTAAATTTCAGAAAACAGTAAGAAATTCCAAAATAATGCTAACAAGGCATGATTTGTATCTCACTTTTCTCCCCAGTCACAAACAAGCAGCTTGTTTACAAGAAGGCTTATTGCTATTATGGTTACAAGTTCTTTCAGAATTATAATGTAACTTAACAAATAGATTTGTATCAGCGACACGTGCTAATGGTTGGGTTATCGCCTGAATATGTGACACTCCTATTAACACATCTCAGTTTAGGTTCCCTAATGAGCATTCAAGTCTTTTAAAGACAGTGGAAAAAAAGTTATTACATATTAAACAGTTGCCACTTGTTTATTTAGCACGTTTACTGAAGATGAACAACAACAAGGGCTGTTGTCATTTACACAGAATCTATCTACCAAATCTGGCAGTGGTATCTGTTAGCACAGCCCCATTTAAACCAGCTGCAGATTTACTTTTGGGCATGCAATAACCATACCAATTGAATGTAATCCAGTTTATCAAAACCTTTAAATCATTTAGATTTAAGGAAATATTTATATTCATTGTTTTAGTCTCTGTATTGTTACAAATTAGATTTTACAAATAGGTAAATGAGATGAAGACAACTGGATTTTAAAACATCAGGTGTGCCTCTTGCCTGTAGTGTAAAGGTGCATCCATTATATTATAGCGTTGGTCCTAATAGCTGGTGTCATACGTGCTACCTGAATGTGTTTTCAGCATCCTCTTTGGACTTGCTGACAAATTGTTCTTTTGTACTATTTCCTGGAAGGCTTGACCACAAGAAATAGGTCTGATTTTCTATTTATTCCATTTTTTTATTAATAACCTCCAGGACTGTTTTTGGAGTAATTTGCAATTTTCCACTAATAAATAAAACAAAAGATTTGGGTGCTGATATTATGTATTTTCTTATAGGGTATTCCAACCTAGACTTCTAGAATATCTTGTTAACTCTTGAAAGTTCTTCTAGTTTCCTTCCATCTAAAGTGAATTTTTTATTTCACAGCCACACTAAATAGGCATAATTTGTCAGTTAAAGTAGCAGACTCTTACACGTTCTTATGCATTGAAGCCCAGTTACTATTCTAAATTGCATCAAACTCCTGATGTCCTTTATTGCAATTATGGTGAAATGATTTTCATGTTGTATAAGCCAAGACTGGGAGTTGAGCTATTAGACACTATCTTGGTGCTAGATTTGGAGTTCCTATTTCTTTCTACACCCTCTTTGGCTTGACTGGACAGGTTAGAAGCCTGGGTTACCTTCTGGTACTCAATGCTGGCATTCTTGTGATCCACCAGGTCTACAAGACAAGGAGGAACATTCAGGCCTTAAAAACACGACAGCCATTTGGAGCTTTGGGAGAGAAAAAGCGCTTGTTTTTTCAGAATGATCACATTGTATCATATAAGCTAGGAGTTTCCTTCTGAATTTCATATGCCCGTCTGAGCTTTAGGGTTCCCATTTAAATGGTTTGGTGGCTTCGTAAAGTTCTTGTCAGAGAGGGGCCAGCAGAACAAAGAGCAGTGATACCGATATCCTTCAACATGTAGCATAAATGCAGTACAATACTTAGGCAGACGAGGGAAGGATATCTTCTGAGCCCATAGCATGTATAATCCTAAAGAAAACTGTACGTAAGATTGCAAACAGTACAAACACATTCATTTATTCAGATTGCATGAACTAATGGGGTGGTTTTGGAGTGTAACGTGCAATTTAGATGTCTGTATTTAAAAGTCTGACCCCGCCTTTTTAAAACCTAATGCATTTTCCTTTGTGCTCTACAAGCACCAAGCGTAATGCTTTGATTTCAATTTATAAATGCTTTCACAAACACAAACTCCGACACTAATCCTTACTCAGTGTGTTCTGGTAAAATCATAGTCCTGGCTTTGAACTTAGCATGCAGTATGTTTCTGTACACCGAGTGAACAGATCAGATAAGAACAAGTATCTTTATCTCACCTTAGTTCAGGTGGGATTTATGTAAAAGGAACTGCAAACTGCTTTGGGACCACATTTAATGTTTGTGGGAACAGCTCTTTTTTATTTTTATTTTTTTTTTTTGAAAATGACAATATTTCATCAGCCTCTCTTTAAGCCTCTGTAGGTTTTGGTATAGCAGTGCTGTGGAGGCTGAATATACAGGTATTGAAGCTCCAGCTGTATGACTCACAGATGTTATTTTCAGCACTGGGGGGCTGAGTAATACAGCAAGATAAGACAACTGCTTAGCAATCCTAATAGACAGAAAGGAAATATGACTGTGGATGCAGAACTTCATCTGATAAGTGTTACACAAAGTGGAGCGATATAAGGTGCTTGGATGTGAAATTATATCTGTAGCTGGCTGTCAAAACCTTCCACCAGATTTTCAGTCCCACCCCGAAAATTTGGTTTTTTTAATGCACACATTCACAAATATGCTTCCTCTTGAGTCACTGGCCAAGTGTGTAACACCTTTTTTCCAGTCATTAATGAGGACACGTGAGTCATCAAAGGCACACTATAGCCACAAAAATTATACGGGAAAAAAAGGCTTCCTTGTAGCCTTGAAAACTACTATGGGAAGACAAGCTTCCTAATGATGGGAGATGGACCCGCATTTAATTTTATCACGTCACTAACATTAACTATAATCTGTGCCAGAGGCCTAGGAGACAAAAATATCCCAAACTGCTAGTTAACCTTATAACTGGCCTTACCTGTCACCTAGGAAATGCTAAATCGATTCCCAGAATGTGGGAGGTAGAGAAAAAGAATTGCTTTGTAACAGACCTATTTTTTTACTTCTCTGCATTTTGAATACTGTCCCTAGCTGAAGCCGTAACACAGGGGAAGGCAGATCTCTGACCTGAAGTGTTGTACAGCCCTATCCTGCTGCACCCTCTCTGCAGCACGGCCAACAGCCATAGGATTATTGTTGTAGTCCCATTAGACCCACACAAAGACCATGCTGTATAGCACGCATGGTGCAGAGAAAATGGGAAGGGCTCAGGAGGTGAGAGCCACCAGCTGGCTGGGATTAAATGTCATCTTCGTGTTTGCAGATTTGAAGCTATGGGAGTGCAGTATTAAGCTGTGCTGTGGACCTCCTTTCTGCTAAAATTAAGAGATTAGATTACAAGAGAGTCAGCCATGCTCTATTCTGTGTTTTGTCTTCTCAAGGTAGCTTGTAAAGGGGGAATTATCTGCATTGGTAGGGATTTAGTGGGAGCTGAGCTCAGTCTTCCTTGTGCAGTGCCAAGTTATCTCAAAGCAATAGTAGACTCAGAATCGTTTTGTTTGGAAGAGACCTTTATGATCATCAAGCCCAACCATTAACCTAGTGCTGCCAAGTCCATCATTAAACCATGTCCCTCAGCACTACATCTACACATCTTTTAAGTAGCTCCAGTGAAGGTGAATCCACCACTTCCCTGGGCAGCCTGTTCCAATGCTTGACAACCCTTTCAGTTAAGATTCTTTTCCTAATATTTAACCTAAACCCTAGCACAACTTGAGGCCGTTTCATCTTGTTCTATTGCTTGTTACCTGGGAGAAGAGACTGACCTCCACTTTGCTATAACCTCCTTTCAGGGAGTTGTAGAGAGCAACGTCTCCCCTCAACCTCCTTTTCTCCAGGTTGAACACCCCCAGCTCCCTCAGCTGCTCCTCATAAAACTTGTGCTCCAGTTTTTGGGGTTATATGCTGGAAATGTTAAACTTTACTGCTCAGTGCAGATGATGTGCTTGCTGGTGCTCTGGCTCTGATCCAGTCTGGCACTTTGCCCAGCCTGCACCAGGAGACACAACCAGGAAAATTTCTCTGTGCCTTTGTAGAGAGCTTCCCTTAGGGTAGCTGTAACACAGCTCTACCTCAGTAAATACTCAGAAGTAAGTGATTGGATATATATTGTTACATCCTAACCTCATACTATAGATCCTGTACAAGTGATACATGGAAAGCATTTCTGATCTATGTTACTCCTCATACTACAAAGAAATATTTGTGGCACTTTGCCCTTTGCTCAACTGGAATGACCTTCATTTGGGTAACATTACAGCCATTGTGGGAGAAAGGACTAGAGACAGGTTAGCCTTTAGAAAATGCTTTAAAAACTTTTGTCTGGGTGCTGTGTGAAGTATCTTTGGAGTTTTGGCATGTCCCTGTCATTTTTACTTATATCATCCTGTCTTTCATTTCCATTCTAAGTGTGGTTGCAGGTTTGTCATGGCAAATTAAAGAACAGATAAAGGGAAAAATGCCCCAAAATCATGTGAATCACACCAGAATGTACAAAAACGTAATGGAATTTTACAGACACCTCATATTTATTTTTTTGTTTCCAAAATGGATCCTTATTCCTACGGGTGGGTTTGGTAGAAATGGACTGTATGATATAATCGTTTCCTTTTAACTCAGCCTCTAAAAATATGATGCTTATGTAGATTTTTTAAGTATTTTCCTTCCTTTGTCACTTGATACTACCTGCAATTATTGCTGGACGTGAAGTGTTCAGACCTCCCAGATCTACTTCCCAAACCAGTCTTGATGATGTTTATCTTTCTTGTTATATGATTGCAATTTAAATAAAATCTGTGCTTTTTAATATTAGCTGATTTTATTTTCTTCTCAGTTATATAGGAAATTGAGTTATCTAAGTAGATATGGAGATATGCAGTAGCTATTTGCACATTTTTTGTATTTTATGTAGTATATATACACATATACACATATTTATACATACATATATACACATACATATATACACACACATATATATATATATTATATTTTACCTATTCATCTTCAGGCTGCTTTATGCATTTATAGATTGGAGGCAGGAAGCTCATCTTTGATACCACTACTGGCTTCTGCTTTTGCTGTTTGGTCTTGTCTCATGACTTACACATGAGCTACTCATTCACCTACATGCTCACAGATCAGAATAAAAATTCCAAAATATCAAAATGTCACTGAAGAAAGAACCAGGAAACCTGTCAGGTACTCTAGGAAGCTGATGACAACTATGACTTACAACCTCTGGTGCTCTGACGCAGTGGTATAAAATAAAGATCCTGTGGATGATGGATCTTATGTTGCCATAAATTCAGTAGACTTTTTTTTCTTCCAAAACCTTGTGTAGGGATATTCAGGCAAAATGACTATAAAAACAATGCAGCTGAGAAAGGACAATATTTTCAATTTTTTTTGCATTCACTCTATGCAGGGTGAATAATGAACAGAAAAATGGATTATTGGTTGGACTTCCTCTGAGTGGCCTTTTCTTACACAATTTTTTTGATGTCCAAAGACAACATTGGCTAACGCCAATATAGGTATAAGCATATATGTGTCATCATCTCCCATTGAGGAATTCACCTGAGCACTCTTTGCAAGTTGCGCTTTCAGCAAGGCACAATTATTGCTGGCAAATACTAACAGACTCCTTACTTTACACTTTGTTTGCTACCTCATCCATCTAATTTTATGGCCAGGCATGGAAAATAAATCACCTTCTTCAATGCAAAGTTCTCTCCTTTTCTTTAACTTTCTGTGACAATGACAATGTCCTATCCTAAACTTGTCTCCAGGGAACATGTTGATAGTTTGGTTTCTTTGTGTGCTATTCCCTTTCCAGATGATTGCAAGCAAGTTTAATAGCTAGATTTTAAAGTCAGCTTGTCTCTTGAGTTTGGTCCTTATAGTTTAGGATGTGTGAAAGAAGCAGAGAGACAATCAAAGCTGATGGCTTCCTATTACTGTATAATGTGTTTCCATGAATATGAAGTACTTTGTTTTTAGCATAGGGAAGAGCATATTTTTGCTGTCTTCTGCCATTGATTTCCAAGCTCTCCAGCATAACATTGGTTATTTAGTTCCTCAGCGTCTTCAAATTTCATGTGGATTTCATTTAACCTGACCTCAGGATTAGGATTCAGCTGTCTATATACCGTTTTCTTGCACCATTTGAGATATCCTGATATACCTGAGACATCCTCATGGGCATCACAGGAGATTTGTATCCCATTGGAGCACTAGCTGAACAAAAAGTTCACATAGATCACATAGAGATATACAAATTCAGGTGTCTGAATATGGAACTGACCCCCACCCTGAAAGTTAAATGAGGTCATTCATAACCTTAGAAAAATTACCAAAGAAACTTTTAGCCAATTACGCCTCATAATCAACCTATAATACTAAAAGGGGTTCATAAGATGATGCAGATATTTTCACATTTCTGATATGAAGTTTGACATCCTTTAGCATAATTTAATATTATTTTCGTGGGTATGATTTTTGCACAGTCCTTACACACTTGAAAAGAAATAAAATATTAAGCATGGACCTTCAGGTAAAGAACATGGTAAATTCTGGTGTAAACTTCACTACACTACACTAGTTTTTCCTAGGTCAAATTGTCTATATGTTTGGTTGACTCCCAAGACCGTTTGTAGCAGCACCATCTAGGGGCTACAGCTAATAATAGTGTTAAAATGCAGGGAAATTTCCCAAAACATTTTTCTCTTTCACTGGCACAGCTACATACTTGAATAAGATTCATTTGGAATTTTAATATTTCTTTGTTCAGTGAGATTCAGTGACTTTTTTTTTTTTTTCGTGAAATTTATGGTTTTTTTTTTTTTTTTTTTTTTTTTTTTTTCTGAAAGACAGACACGAGAGTAAAAAGAAAGAGGTTTTGACTTGATTTCTAAATGAAATGTCTTGGTGAAAAGCTGTCGCTACTGAAAGCAATGTGAAAGCTTCCATTGATGTCTATGTGCTGAGATTTCACTTGATTACTTTTCCTATTTAAACACATTCTTCCTTTAATGAAATACATTTACATCTATAACATCTGAGACAGACAATTCTAAGGCTTAATCTTTCTGTAGCATCTTTAAACTTGAGTTGAAGAGTTGAAAGCAAAACAGAAATAATAACCAGACATCTATGCTTTTCACTCAAGAGACTGCAGAAACGCATTGCTCTGTCTCGTCTGTTTCCCTTCCCTTTCCAATACATAAAACATTTCATCCATCAGTAGCTGCTGCCTCAAAGCCCCAAAAACCTCCATAAATCCTGGATTATCGCTGTAGTCTCTAATAAGAAAGAAAATATTTGAGGCCTGATCTCCTCCTCCTTAAATTTCCTAGTGAAAGAACAAACAACTCATCATATCAGTAGAATTAATGCGATAGAATTAATAGCATCAGAATAATAATAAGCAGATATTAGGGTCCAGTTTCAACAATCATCTGCAACAATCATCTGCTACTTTTGTTTTTCCCTCCTACCTATTCTATTTTAAAGGTTTTGAGTACAGGAATACTCATCTTAATGTGCTCATTATTGACAATTACTAAGCCTTTAATGGATTTTTAGAATAACTTACCAAATAATGTAGAAAGCTAAGATACTGCAAAAAACCAAGACGCTGTGAAGAAAATGCATGCTTGCTTTAATATTATTATTAACTTCAATTAGGTTAAACCAGGAATGGGTATAGTACTCACCACACTTCTCCTTTTTTTTTTTTTTCTTTTTTTAAGCATGAACTGGGGAATAGAAAAAATAGCAGATCAGTGAGGAGGAACAAAAGAGGACTGAGGGGCCTATTGCGATGTTTGAGCTTGCTGTTTAGCAGGTGTGCTTCCAGATTTCATCCCAGACTGCCAGAAGCTCAGTCCTGGACAGCAAACACTGAAAGCTGCCAGAGCACCACCAGTCTATGTTTGACAAAGTGACTGGGAGACTTCTTTGGTGTGGGACTTGGCTGAGGAATACCCAGTTTAGCAGTTTGCATGAGGATTACATTTCTGTCCTGATGATTTTTCTGAAAATATCTGCCTAGCTAGGAATCCTAATGCAAACATTTCCTATCCTTGCTGGTCCATCACAGTGAGTTTTTATGTTGAAGCCAAAGTGCAGCTGATGAAGGGAGGAAGAACTTCTGATTACGAGCTTCCTAGGTGAAGCAGACAGGCTGAGAGAGTTGGGGTTGTTCAGCCAGGAGAAGAGAAGGCTCTGGGGAGACCTTATAGCAGCCTTCCAGTCCTGAAAGGGGGCCTACAGGAAAGATGGGGAGGGATCTTTATCAGGGAGTGGAGTGATAGGTCACGGGGTAACAGCCTCAAACTGAAATAAGGGAGATTTAGATTGGATATGAGGAAGAAATTCTTTACTATGAGGGTAGTGAGGCAGTGGAACAGGTTGCTCAGGGAAGCTGTGGATGCCCCATCCTTGGAGGGGTTCAAGGCCAGGCTGGATGGGGCTTTGAGCAGCCTGGTCTGGTGGGAGGTGTCCCTGCCCAGGGCAGGGGGGTGGAGCTAAATGATCTTTATGGTCCCTTCCAACCCGGACCATTCTGTGATTCTGTAATTTTATTTTGATTCAAACCGGACACCAGTTTTGACCAGATGGAATGCTTGTAGTGTCATAAATTGTTGTGCTGTTAAATTCATAATCTCTCTCTTGGGAAACTAGACATGCTACTCAACTATTAGGCAGCTAAATTGCAAATGAGGGATGTGGCTTCTGCAGCCTCCCCATCAAATCACTCTGGGGAGACTGAACCTTGTAGGGTGGGATCTGGAGCACCTCCCGTGGTCTAAAGGGGGATGGTCTGAATAAACCCAACTGTGCCTTTGGAAAAAGAGGTCTGAAAATGCTTGAGTGTGCCACACTTCTGATTACAAAGACTCCCCCCCATCAAATCTGGCTTTATATGACCTCCCATCGCAGTGGTCTACTTTTAGTGTTGTGAGTCTCAAATCTGTGGAGAGGTGTGTCCATGTTTTGGGAACTGAATTTCTTCCCAGGGCACTTGGAGTGGGGGTGATCCTCACCTTTGTACCCTGGGGAGATGAAGACAGTCACAGCTGAGTGCATCCTGCGCTTAAAGGGACAAAGCAAGTAAACAGCTTTTGTTTGGTGACAGGTTGTAGGGCCTGGGGCTTCTTTGGGCTCAATGTATTCTCATTCCATTTGTGAGGGTTTTGCATTGGTCCCTTGCTCTTAATTTTCGTTTATCATAAATATCACGATGACTCCTTTCAACAAATACACTTCTGTTGTGTTTGATATTTTTGGTGCCTGAAAACTGCATAGCTGCATTTGAAGCTAAGAATAAAGATGTCACCAAACAGGTTGTTATTTTCCTTTTTTTATTGCTTAGCCAACTGTAATGTCTTTGTGTGCGTTTCACTGTGTATGTCTATACATACTTATGAGTTATTACAGAAATCACCTGATAATTTAGCTCGTACTAATTTGTCAATAAACTTGTGGGAAAGCTGTGTGACTTCTTTTAAATTCCTTTTTTTTTTTTTTCCTCAGAGAAATTAAGGAAGCTTAAAATTCTCTTTCCTCTAGCATTACGCTAACACACAATTGACTGTGAAAGCACACCCACCAGGGCAAGAAATAATGGCATGAATATATTTCATATGGTGAATGAATGTTTATGGAAACACCTTCACAATATTTGCTTATTTCTTATGAAGCACTGTCATTTATGGATAATGGAAAATATTAGTAGAAAATATGAAGAAACGTACAGCCACAGAAAGTACTATTATTTTGTGTGGTTTAGCTTCTTAATAGCTTGGCTTTAGCTTTGTATCTGCTTTCTGATTATTATTATTCTATCAATGGTGATAAAAGTGAAGGAGAAGAAACAGTTGTTTAACTGAACTCATGCTTTTACTGAAAATATTTCTATGTAAGATTAAAATCACCAGAGAAGTGAAGATATTTTTAACATTACAGTGCACTTCAATGCCTACTTAGACAGAATTTCATTGTTGAAATTCTGCCCAGACCGTCATCCTGATCGTGTTAGAGACATTTTCCAGATCACTTTAATGAAATCTGAATTCAGCTCTATACATAGATTCCGCTGTTTGCATCCATTTTAATCTAGCACTTTATCTTCTTGCACCCACCTAGTTGATATTTTGTTATAGAAAATTCTGATTTTCAATAGAAGTTGCTTGACTTCAATACAGTGGGAGCAACCATGGACCCATTCAAGGGTTCCGTGTCACAGCCTTGCCTGTGACTGCTTTTTCATATCACCTACAGGCCACAGTTTACATGATTTAATGATTTAGTGTTGCAGGGCTCTTCAGAAGGTAGGCAGCCATAAGAGGACGCCAAGATTGCTGAGTTGCTGTGGGGGTTTGTGACTGACCCACCAGCTAGAAAAAATCAAATCCACACACCCATTTGAAAAAAAAAGGCAAGGATAGTCCTACTGTCCTCTTCATCAGTCTTAAAATATGGTATACGAAGTAAGTATGAACCCTCAGGTGTGTAAAATTACATATATATTTCCGTACTTGGCTGAGCCGGGGTCTTCTATAGACACAAATGGAAAGGGAAGGAAGGAAAGGGTTTTGCTCTTTAAAACATCCAAAATCAAAGGTGTTAGCTGCAGTAAAGCCATCATCAAATCTCAGTAGCAGGTTACAGAGTATTCAAAATATGAATTTGGCACGTCTTGTGAGGAAACAGGGATACAGCTTCTCCTTATTACCTCAGAAAGAAAGAGCAATGCCTTCCAAAGAAGCAGAAAACAAAACCGAGGTGGGGAGAAGGCTGAGATAACTAAGCAGTAAATACAGATATAAGCAACGGTTGAATAATTTATATGTTCTGTGTGAAAGAGGATTTCCATCTTAGCATTTTCCTTGATCTGCTTTACTACACATTCACATATCAGATCTGAAGGTCATTGAAGAGTTACAGGGCAGAACCTTTCCATTGTGTTAATCACTTACAACTCTAATTTCACACTACATCAGTCCTTTTTACTTGGGCTCACAGAGCCCACTACAATCTCCCTTTAAAAATCTTGTAGACAAAACTACTTGCTCACTGTACATTCAAAACACAGAGTATCTGTGATATCCCAGATAGAGATGGGAAATATCATAAACAACTATGGGAAAACAATTTTGGTGTAAGCTGGAAGTGGTTTCACTTCTTGATGCCTTTCAGGATGCCCCAAGGCATTTCTGAGTGTATTTAGCTGTTAGTAATTCTGACCCTGAAGGTATATGGAAATTAGGAGATTAGGATTTTAGCATTGAAGTGGGGAGCAAGTCTTCTTCTCAGAGTAGTAAAGGTACAAAACCCCCTCACTAGCAGCTATAGGCATTTGGTTTTGAGATGGAGCTGCATCAGGTTAGGAAGGCTTAGATTAGAATGACTCATTAGTCAGTGTTTCAGTGTCCAAAATTCACCCTTCTGAATCTTTACAAGGGGTCTCATTACAACCTCCCATCTCAGTGCCTGTTTAATCTTCTATTGGTATTCTGTCTTCTGAGTAAGCCCCAGAGTATAGCAGCTCCTATTCAATTGATATAAACACGTATGAATCAGATGTTGTCTATAATAAGATGTATATCACCACATCTAATTATACATCATTGCTTCTGAAGGGAAGAAAAGATTTAGTATTAGATCATTACTTTTCCAGACAGGATAAAATATTTCCCACTGCCTTAATATCTTGCTTTAAAGATTATGAAATAATATGTATTTACTTTTGGATTTTTTCGTGTTCTAACTTTTTCCTTATTCAGCTTTTTTTTTTTCTTCTTTTATATGTTTTATTTGACATCCCAAATATAATATCCATGGCACTCTAACACCTTCATAACTTTATACATTCTTAAGTACTCATGTAATATTTTTTTTTAAATCAACAAAATACAGAAATACAAGCTAAAATCCATGCCTAAACTGCAAAGAAGTTTTAAAACTACTTTTAAATGCACTACTGATTCAAGACCTTAACCTTATTATGAGCAAACATTAAAGGAAAAGCTTTTAACCTTTGGATGTAGCTATACATAATTGGGACATTTCACAAATAAATATTGTTAGCCTGCTCATTTTTTCAGTTTCTTCTCTCTAGCTTCTTACTGAGCATTAATTTCTGCCAGGCTATATGAAACCCTAGAAATCAATGTAATATTTCAGGTAGGCTTCACCTGAATATCCTGTGTAGACTTTTTTTTTTTTAATTAGAGTTCAGATTTAGAAATAAAACCCATGGTGATTTTTACTTCTTTGTAATTAGATGTAATAATTGGAATTTCTTCCATAGTTGACCATGGCTTTGCTTTGAAGGAAGAGAAATATTTTATACCAGTGTTTTCCAATATTTGCCAATTTTCCTACTTTTCCTGGGGGTGTCTCTACTGAAACTTCCCATCATGCTCTCTCTATTGTCATCACTTCCATGCCTGTCACTTTCTATAGGTCAACAACTTTTGCATGAGTTTCTTACTTTCCTTCTATTTCTCTAACTGCAGTTTGCCTGGTGGCTCATTTCAAAGTGACCTTGTGAAAGGGGGTGATGTATCTGAAGAGGGTACAGAACAAACCAAAAAGAATCAAGGAATTTATCCCAGCAAATTTGACTTTCCAGAGGAGTGACATCTCACATCACAAACAGATCTCCCATCACATCCTTCCAAAACTGTTTTTGAGTGCTTTTGATTGTCTGTTTCATTGGGCTCAGGTGGCAGTTCTCTGGGTCATCACTGAGAGATGAGATTGCATAAAGATAATGGATTAAATCTTTATTTATGTTGTAAACATATTAAATATGCAGCTCAGGAGTAAACTCAGGTTTTAACAGCTGTACCAGCTGTATATATACTTTTTGCAAATAACACCTTCATGCTGACAGCTGGAATTTCCTGGGTTTGAGGACAATCATCCTGCCTCTCATGGGAAATGACTAATTAAAAGTATCTCTTCAATCATTCCTCATCATCCAAAGACTATCCAGTGCTGCGGAACATCTGCACGGGGCCAGGTATGCTACCTTTAGCACAGTCACTGTAAGCTAAAAAAAATATGAACTAAAATCCAATGTACTATCTAGAAGGGTCTCTGAGATGTGATCATTGCCCTGATGCTGAATCTTCCACACTTAAAGATATTAACATCCAGTACTTTGTTATAAATACTTAAGAAGGTGCAAAACAATGGTCAAATTTGGATTCAGGTTTTGATCAGCTAGTGCTGGAGATTTGAAGTGATGACTGAAACATCTGGTTGGTCTTTCATATTTGTTGTGCAGATCAGCTGATTTATTGAAATAGCATCAACTGGTGAAATAGCATCAACAGCCCTGGTTTCAATATTCTTTTGCATTTGCTTCTGTTTTTAGTACTATTTTTGTAGACTATTCCTCATTTTCATGGTAGTAGTGAATTACCGAAATACATAAAACCCCTGCAAAATAGTTTTTAGATTGATTTTATAACCCTTGATTTAGTATTCCAAACTTTCTAGAAGAAGGAAGCATGAGTGGAGGGAATAGAACGTTCATAGTAATAGAAATCAAAGCACTGAACAATAAAGCAGGAGCTCCATGGCTCAACAGAGTGCAGAGTTATGGGGAAATTAGGAGACAGCTGACACAGAAACAAAGCTGAACATTGCAAAAGACATTTACACAGCTTAATAATGCATAGTTTTTCAAAGATAAGATATCCAGTGTGAAATGAAATTCAGATGATTTTACCCTAGAAGCAACAAAAAATATTTTTCTGCTTTTATTCAGAGGTTCTAATGGAATTTTACTATAATAAATTTCCAAAATTTCCAAAGTGAAGGAATCGTGGACGTTAGTCACAGCTGGAAGCATGATGGCTAGAAAACCTATCATGGCAAGCAAAGGCCTAAGTCAGTAAATGCAATCCAATATGCCAGTGAAAACTAAGGAATTGAAGAAGTACAGGGAGAGGCTGAGAGAGCTGGTTTATTCGGCTGTGAGGGGAGAATGGTGAAGACGAGACTTTTGTCTTCAGATACTTAACAGAGGACTATAGGGATGACAAAGCAAAGGTCTTCTCAGAGGGCA
The DNA here is from genome assembly GCA_013400135.1 of Rhinoptilus africanus. Lineage (NCBI taxonomy): Eukaryota > Metazoa > Chordata > Aves > Charadriiformes > Glareolidae > Rhinoptilus > Rhinoptilus africanus. Next base: position 166,178 of record VXBO01007150.1, read on the forward strand.
AGAGGCTGTGAAAACAAGCTGCAAAAAGGAAAATTTTGGTTAAATATAAGGAGAAAGAGAGAAAAAATCACAATGAGAGTGACTGAGGACAGGAACAGGAGCACAGAGTAGTTGTACAATCTTCAGTTTTACTAGTTTTCAAAGCACAACTGGATAAGGCCCCAAGCAATGTGTTTTAACATATAAGATGGCATTTTTGAAGGGGAAGTTGGACTGGACAACCTCCAGAGGTCCCTTCCAATCTTTATGTGCATGTGAAAGGGTCTGTACTAGCAAAATAACTGTGTACATGTTTTTTTGCCAATGCCAAGTTTGAACCCCAACATCATCTAGTTTCCTCTTCCAGATGTTCAAATGTAGCCTATAATTCTGCAAGCCTATGAAAATCACTGCCAATGTACATAACTTAAGCTGAGATACCGTTTTCCAAATCCCATTCTTATATATTCTTATTAAAAAGCAGTGACGTACACGGTGTGAAGAACATATTTAGCCTACTCCTTTAACACAAGCCATCTACACAGCCCACAACACCCATATAGAAGGAGCAAGTGATTTCAATTTGATAGCACTCTTCACCTACATTGTAGGAATATTTTTGATTGCCAGAAATTCAGGTATGATTTAAACTTTCCGGGATAGATTAAAATTGTATCTCCATTGGCCAAATGTTGAGAGTATGGTTTTACTCAGATCTAAGCAACAGTGCCTGGGAACGTTAAATTGATTTGTTTTGTTATAATCAGTTTCTAGTTTGTAATTCGTTTTTTACTAGACTATCTTGTTCACAGACTAATAGAGGCTGATGTTGTTGAGCATTTGCCCATAGCCTACAAGCATAATCAGAAAATAGGAATCATCTCAATCAGAAGAGAAGTAATTTTGATTCCCTGAAAGCTTCTAAATCATCTATAACTGAGATTTCTGCTTTCAGGATCATTGCTTTTCTCCATTACATGCACTGAAATTAATGTTTGCTGAAAGCAAATAAGAATAAAATTAAATATTTTCTGATACAAATGATAATTGGGCACTTGTCTGATAAGATGGTTTTATTTAAACAAAATGTACTTGTGCAACATTGCATTTCTGATTGTACAATCCTGTAATCTTCAGGCTGTTTCTCTTCTCCAAGTCATCGTAATTAAAGGCAGGTGTTCAATTTAGCCACCAGAAGGGATTAGTTAATGCTGTAATTATTAGTTGTAAAAGATTTTAATTAAAATTATAAAGTATTTAGTTGGGTCAAATGCAGGTAGATGCTCATCATATTATTTTTTAAGTGCATAGGTACCAATCTCCAATAAAATGAGGACTTCAGCTCTTAAGTATTTTCAAAATATTGCCAGGATCTTATTTATGTCTCAGGGCACTAATTAAAAGTGTTCTTTTGTGCAAAATTCAGATGTAAATTGTTATCCAAGCTTTCTGGTACCAAATATGTATTACTAATAGTAGTTTAACATCTTCCTTGGTTACTAATGGAGTAGAAAGTGTTATATTGTGTTGTAGCATTTTATCCTGATTTTCCTAACAGAGGACAAAAATGTTTATCAAACAGTTCTGACTTACCTACCTTGTTAATAACTATTTTATCCATTTATTAGAAAGTAGATATTTTTTTTTCCCTCAAAATATACTGAACACATTTTTCTAAACCAAATAATTTATTTTTTGCCTTTAGCTTACACTACCAGGTTCTACACCTCATGAATAATTGCCAACTGCTTCATTCTTCAGGCTTCATGAATTGGTCCCAAATTTGCATGAAGCGTACTCTGCTGTTTTGTAAAATTCAAATTTTTATGGATTTTTGATTGCAGTTTTCTTTGGAAAAGAACCCTACTATCAACACATAGGAAAATAAAGCGCCTTATAACAATATGTATATAATGAGGACCTCTAAATTAGTTAAATACTAAATACTCAGAAAAGAGAACTTGGAATTGCTAAAGGTATTTCTTCGAAAGATTAAGGTCAGTCTTTGGTATGGTCAGAAAACAAATAGAATGTGGAGCTACAATTAGAAAGGGGGTAAATGACAAAAGAACATCTATATTTCATTGGATGGTTCATTTTAGATGGCACATGTACTAGTCATACTATCACAACACAAATTAGAAGAAATAGAAGAGTACTGAGAATAATGACATGGGGGATAAGAGGAATGGGATAGCTTACATGAAGGAAATCGATAAGGATTCTTCACTTGAAAAGAGATGAGTGAAATGTGTTTGGTAGGGTCATAAATGAGGTCCACAAGACGGGGGAAAATGTACATTTGTCACTTCTCAGGATAAGTAACGTCTACCTTTCACTCTTGAAACTATGAGTAGGTAAATTCCATTGGTGGATATTAGAAATTATTGTTACCAAGAAGTATTTAAACTGATGACTTCTGGAATGTACAAAAGCATGTAGCAGAAAAAAATCAATTATTATTATTTCATTTCTTCTCAGGACGTGATCATTTCCTAAGCTTTGGCTCCTGTCCATGATTGGAAAGAAACAATTGGAATAGATGGACCTTTGATTAGGCCTATTGTCATGTACCTCTCAGATACATAGCTGCTGTAAAAATTGTACCAAAATCCCAGTTTGCCTTTTTTTTCTTTTAACTTATTTTTCCAACTGTTTCACTCAGTTGTCTTCATTTTTGAGAAATAAACTCATATTCCATACTTCATGGGACCTTTTTTTACACAATTTTATTAGATTCATAACTGTATGCACTTGCAGATTTCATGTAACAGCATTTGTTAAATGATCAATATGCCTATATATAATACAACAGACTCATAATTAGGTCATGGAGACTAAAAAAGGACAACATTTAACAAATATTGTATTGAGGCAATAACAGCTCTACCTGCTACACATATTCTGAAAAAAAACTATATAAGATTTTAAGAAGTGTTTAAGTTTTGCTACTGATAAATAATGTACTTAAATGACTGAAGCAAGCTGAGGCCTATAAGAAATATGAGGAAGGGCTGTTTGCAAGGGTATGTAGTGATAGGATGAGAGGCAATGGTTTTAAAAGTTTAGATTAGTCATTAGGAAGAAGTTCTTTACAAGTGAGGGTGGCCCAGGTTGCTCAGAGAGGTGGTGGAGACCCCATCCCTGGAAACGTTCAAGGCAAGGCTTGATGAGGCTCTGAGCAACCTGATTGAGTTGAAGATGTCCCTGCTCACTGCAGGAGGGTTGGACTAGATGACCTTTAATGGTGCCTTCCAACTAGAGATATGAACACTGTCTACTGCAGGAGCACAGATGCTTTTTTCTCTCTAACTTTACTCCATATTGTGTCTACTCTCCTCATAACTTATAAAATGGCTTTGACAAGTACATACTCATCGCTTAATAGTACCTTTATTGTTTTTAAAATCTAAAATAGGATCCTCACTTTTAGTTTTATTCTTTTTTTTTTTTAACGTTCTGACACTTCTACACTTCTCATCACACGCCGTGCCTGTGACGTGTGCAGACAATAGACTTCTGTTAAATGGAGATTTTTGTAAAGTAATAGCGTTGCCATGGATTCATGCTTTTTAAGAGACCAATATGAATATCAATGATGACCTAGCATAAACCCAAGCCATGAATTCAAGGATTTAGCCAGATAAGTCACATTTCAAGAATACATACTAATCATAATGTCCACCACCAGCATACCCTTTGTCCTATTCATACTAATCAGAAGCTTTTCTTATGCTCTAAGCCTGTCTCATCATTTCTGTTAATTGAGAATGGAAATGACAGTCATTTAGAGACTGCATCGAGGCAGACCTTCCATGGTAATGGGTGAAAACATACAATGTGATGTATGATGTCTATGATCTCTGTGCTTTCCACTTTCAATCAACATCAATGTCTATGTTACAATGCCAGTATGCTTCTTGCACCATCACAGGGTCAAGACAAATTAATTGCCATTTGGAAGTCATAGTTCATCTGACGTTCCCCAATCAGCTGAGTTTCATCAGCCTTCTATTGTAAAGAAAAGATTTTACTGTCCTGTGTGTGTTCAGCTCAGATAGTAAGCAGGACACTGTGTCCTTCTGGATCTCTGCCTTTCCTTGCCATATTTAGTCTTTTTTTTCCATAGTCAGAGGCAATTTTGGTGATACAGTAAGAAAGCTTTGAGGAGCCTACTTAGTTCTTCTCCAGTATGACTATGGGCAGATCATGATAATTTAAAAGTAGGTTAACAGATATGTATGTTGGGATCCAATAGTACCTCTTTGTGTTTAGGTAATTCTTGTTAAAGAACATAGCAATTCATAACACTAACTTACTAAATTCAGCCTTTTTCAGGCCAGTAGGCGATAATGATCTAACCAAGTAGCTTCAAAGTAATAGGAGCAGAACAGGAACAGAAGGACCATGTTTAGATGTAGTGAAACAGGTGTTCCCATTCATAATAATTTGTTACAAATAATGACAAAGTGATAAATAATAAAGGAGCATTGACTTGGGATGGGAAAAGCAAGACAAAAAGCTACTGCTACTTCAATTGATATGCCTATTTAATCTCTCAGATCTGAACTCTATTTCAAAAATTTGTCATTATTTAATTTAGTGTTTGTTTTTTTTTTTTTTTTTTTTTAA
>VXBO01007151.1:0-11476 GCA_013400135.1 Rhinoptilus africanus
TGTCTTGCAAAGCCGATTCAGCTCTGTAGCATGTCAGTTTAAAAACCTGATGAAGTTAAAAGGATGGATGAGATATTTTGAGATTGATGATAATCTGTTAGTCACCAAAACGTGGGAACCGCTGTATTAACGTAAAGTGTCTGCCAGTACAAAGCGTAAGAAGTCAGTGAAAATAATAACATTTTTGGAGAAAATAAAGCAAGCATTAGTAGCAACTTTGGAAAGAAAATTGCTTCCCAGAGTAGTAAACAAACAACAGCTGTTGTCTTTCAAAAGCAGTGTAAGAAATGATCCAGTTCTCTGGATTCAGAGACTGCCAGGAAGGAAAGCGCGAAGTGAAGCCAGCTCTTTGCCTGGGCAATTGATGTCACCTGAGAAGAATTAGTCCTGAAAGTTGACTTGGTTTACTTGTCTGCACATATTGGAACTTGGGAGAAAAACTGGGATGGGGAAGCTGCATTTGCCACTTGCAAAGAAAGCCAGGAACTTCTATGCATTTTTGTTTTCCTCTTTACAAATAAAAGCACAATAGCTGGAGCTCCCCCAGCAAGGCCTGCTTTGAGAGCTGCCTTCAAAGCCGGCCTTGAGCGAGCCTGCCTCACGGTTTTGCACAACTTCTGTCTTGTTTACAGTGCAATGCAAACCCCTGCTTTCCGAAGGTCCAGTGCATTAACACCGCCCCTGGCTTCCGCTGTGATCCCTGCCCTCCCGGCTTCACTGGGCAAATGGTCGAAGGGGTTGGACTAGCTTATGCCAGGGCCAACAAACAGGTAAGGCCCGGAAACTTTTCTGTCTCCTTCAGAATCCATTCATTCTTTCCCCTCTGTAATTGTAATTGGAGTCTTGGAGCCTTCAAAGAAATGGGAGGGAAATGCAAGATGTGCATTGTGTTGCTGTGAAGACGGATGCAGTGAGAGGAGAGACTTTGCCAAGGATGTCCTGGCACATCAGAAGCAAAGCAACCTCTGCTCCGAGACCTTACCTCTGCTGCGTTTATGCTGGACAGAACATCCTGTCCCTGCACCTTTGTGGCTGTGAAGCCAGCCCGGGGAATCCTTCATAACAGGACACAGAAGAGTTGATGCAGCTACTGCACCCCCCCGCCCCCCGCTTCCCTGACAGCTATAGACAGATTAAAGTCAAAAACCCCACAGCACCCACTCTCAGTATGGTTTTAAGAATATATTGCCAAAAGCAGAAATAGCCTGTGGGTTGTGTTATTTAGAGAGCTGCTAGCTGGTCATAGGACGCAGTCTTTGGCCGCCTTGCTCTGTTGACTCTCTTCTCCTTACTGTAAAAGGATAGATACTCAGACAGCTCAGCTCAGAGCTAAGCTATTTTGCCAGGCTAAAATCTCTGGTGACTGTGTAGAGGGTGAACAGCCTGTCTGGGGTCAGGAGTATTGCTGGGATCTGGCTCGAGCTTGTCTGAAGGAAAACTTTGAGCTCTGGGTCCTAGTAAGGTGCATCAGGGGCTTTGCTTCTGCATCTAGTGATGCCCTAATTCTGTCATCTGACATGGTATCTGCTTAAGAGTGAAGTTAATGTCTATTTTGTTCTTCCTGGGCAGGTTTGTACTGACATCAATGAATGTGAGACAGGTGGTGCCAGAAATTGTGTTCCAAACTCTATCTGCATCAATACACGGGTAAATATTACTGGAAAGCCTCCTGTGGATCTCTCCTCCCCAGGCTCTGGGGACTCTGTTAGCTGAGGCAACCCAGCTGCTGGGGAAGGTTACAGCCGAGGTTTGCCAGGACTCACAGTTAATTCCCTACTGCTTTTTCTTGCAGGGATCCTACAAGTGCGGGGCTTGTAAACCTGGCTTTGTTGGGGATCAAGTCAACGGCTGCAAGAGCCAGGCGGTGAGACGTTGCCCTAACGGTGAAATTAGTCCATGCCACGAGAAAGCCCAGTGCATCGTGGAGCGCGACGGGTCCATCTCCTGCACGGTAGGGTCCAAACCTCCCCACCACTGGGCTCTGCTCACTCCGGCTTCCCTTGCGCTGTGCTCGCCCTCCCGGGTCTGCCACTGCCCCCTCTCCTCGAGAGCAAGCCTTCCCGACCCAGCCCTGCCCCGCTTTGCCGCTTGAGCTGCAGCAGAAGCTCTTGGGTGCTCTCTGGAGACCTGGGCTGCTCCTGGCACCTCACGCCCACTGCTGGGTGGTTGGGTTTTTTTGCCGGAAGCGCTACAGATTCATCAGTCACGGAGCATTACACGCGGCTGAGCGGGGAGAAGCACCGTTCAGCAACCTGCTGGAGCCATGACGTTTTGCTGCTGCATCTGTCTTTATAATTCCAGGAACAAGCAGAGAGCTTGTACGAGCTATTTAAAATGCTGTTTACGGTGTAACTGTTTCTTCCAGACAATGTTTTTCCTGTAGGGTACTGTGTACCTGGGTTTGCAACGTTTTGTGCTGGTTCTCATGTAAAGCCTTCAATTTTGGAGGCACATGGCCATCAGGGGACTGAGCGGCAGCCTCATTTTGTTTATCTGCTGTCTTCCAGTGCCTCGTGGGGTGGGCAGGGAACGGCTACGTCTGTGGGAAGGATACGGACATTGATGGAGTCCCTGACGAGAAGCAACGCTGCTCTGACAAAAAGTGCCGCAAGGTGAGACGCGGCTGTCTCATGTTGGTTTGGAAATGGCATGTCAGAGGAACGCACAACCACAGCCGGGCAACCCTGGTTTGAGGGCAGGCCCTGGGTGCTGGTGAGACCCTGCCCGGCCTTCAGAACTCCGGCTAAATGACACGCACGGCTTGCTAGCAGGCCCTCTGTCGCTCTCCTTTCAGGATAACTGCGTGACTGTCCCCAACTCTGGCCAGGAGGATGCAGACAGGGATGGAATTGGAGATGCTTGTGACGATGATGCTGATGGAGACGGGATATTAAATGCTGAGGTTTGAATTCCAATACTTAAGCCCTGACATACCTACGTGTACCCAGAGGGCCTGCAAAGCAACTACCCGCCCCCTTGATGTGAAATTAGAGAACCTGCGGGTCACAGCACGCAGTGTTGCCTTTTAATCTGAAGGCTCTAAAAACAAGCAGGCAGGAGAGAACACCGTGGCGCTGGAGGGGCTTTAAAAGTCACGGTCCCCTGGCAGTTAGGGACTCTCTCACTCAGTCAGGCGCTGGCTGGGGATATTTTCAGGTGCTGTTGGTATTCCCCGAACTAGGCTGAACAGAGCAAAGCAAGACTGGCTGCAGATGGGCTTCTCGGAGCAGCTGGTCACGTACCTCAGAACTTCTGTCTTTCCTTGCGTGCTCCTTTCGCCTCAGCCCATCCCTCTCTCCCGCAGGACAACTGCGTGTACACACGCAACACAGACCAGCGCAATACGGACAAGGACAACTTCGGCGATGCCTGTGACAACTGTCGCCAAGTGAAGAACAACGATCAACGGGACATTGATGGCGATGGGAGGGGCGATGAGTGTGACGATGACATGGATGGAGATGGTAAGAACAGCTGGAGAGCATCCTCAGAGGGGTGCACATATCCTGAGCTAAGAACCAGAAAGCTACTCAGCACACAGCTAGAGATCCTCACAGCAGGAACCAGCCTTCGGAGGCTTGAGCTCTACAGGTGTAGAGCTAATTTGTGACGAGATGAAGCACAGCTCAGTTCTCAAGACGCCAAGCTGAACAGTCAAGCCAGCATCCTTCACAGTTTCAGCTCTTGCAGGGTTTAAAGATCTATCTTTGGGATGGTGCTAACCATTTTTATTAGCGCTCTTATTGCGCACAGTCACGTCAAACCCATGTCAGACTTAAAAAAGAAAGATGTACCATGCGAACTGAGCTCAGCCCAGACAAGGACACTACTTTGTGCTGCAATTTAAACTTATGGAGAAGTACGGGAATATCCGAGTTGTTAGCAGCTACTGGCTCAAGGGAGTATGTGTCAGGGCTGTCTTCTGGGGTGGGAAATCCTGGCAGGCTTTAGAAACAGTCTGTGAGCTAATGATGCTGTATTTGCACAAAGCCTGCTTTCGAAAGCCAGAAATCACAACTGCTGCTGGCCCGAGATGTACGTATTTATTTGCAGAGTGTTTCTAGTGTATCCAGTGCTGTTTGGGTCTGGCTGCATCCTGCCAAGTGGCTCCCTGCTGGCATGGTTTGGTGCAGTAGGTAAATGCAGAGAAGTGGGAAGTGAAGTCATACAGGTGCCAATTAGATCGTTCCTGGCCTGTCTCAGGCCTTGAAAAGGCACCAGCTAAATCTTCCATGTCAAATAGCCAAGATTAATGGTGACTTATTTCATAATTATAAAGACGTCTGCTTCAGAGGAAGACGACTCTGTCAGGGTTTAGGGAACCGCAGACAGTTTCATCTTCATCCTCTCGGCCACTCGCTCCTGCACAGATACGGTGCCAGTTTGGAGCCATGTTCCTCAGGTCTTCAGCTTTCTCCGAGGAACGCCGCTAAGGACATTTCCTCTCTGTGCCGAAACGCGCAATAGCACGCTCAGCCAGCCATCGCGATGCAGTTGTGTTTTAAGCTCAGTTAAACATGCAGAGTATGTTTTAAGCTCAGTTGCTGCTGATCTCTTCCACCCTCCAGAGCTGCTAGGATGTATCTTCAATTAAAAATGTGGAAAATGTCCACAAAATCTGAAATCGTTGCTTTATGAGATTAATTCAACCATCCTAGATTTTTGCCAGCTCTTACATCCAAAAGAGATCTTGCTGCGCAGACCTTAATAAGCCCTGTTGCCTTGATGGCTCCGCTTTGCATGTTTTACAGGGATCAAAAACCCCGTGGACAACTGTAAAAGAGTTCCCAACCCTAATCAAAAAGATAGCGATGGTGATGGAGTGGGGGATGTGTGTGACAGCTGCCCGACAGTCAGTAACCCAGACCAGGTGAGTAAGTGCTCTCACTTTTGCAGTCTTACGGGTTCGCTTTTCTCACTCAAGACAGTGCTCGTGGCATCTGCCTGAAGCCTGCACCGCTGGCAACTCACCAGGATTGCCACGTGCAAATTTTACCTGCCGTCCCGCAGTACGGAAGTACAGCCCCTGGAGATCAAACGTGGAAGAATCCGTCAGAGAGGAAGCGCTGGGCTCTGCCCTTCTCTCTTCCGCCCCTGCTCAGCTGTTCAGAAATAGCACTGCTTGAATTCACGGGGGCGACTTGTAAACCCTGCAGAAGGAACCGTCTGTCAGCTGTTCTCAGCCAGAATGGCCATGGCACTGAGGCTAACACACACCTCTGCTTGTTCTCTTTATTGCCTAATCCTCCTCTTGAGCATTGGAAAGTTTAAATTATCATTGCTTTATTTTACTAGAAAGATACTGATCACGATCTAGTGGGAGACGTCTGTGACACCAACCAGGACAGGTGAGAGCTTGCTGCAAAAATTATACCTAAGTTGCACGAAATCTTGGGGATGGGGAGGGCAAGGTGCTGGCAACTCCACGACAACCGCGCTTGGCCTTGACCTCTTTTTTTATCAGACAAGGAAGACAAAATTTTCTTCAGCCCTCAAAAAACCTTGCCCTTGCAATATGGCCCAAAGGCCAGCGGGTGGCTTGTCACTAGCCACCGCTCTCGGGTTTGATCACATTACAGTTGGAATATTTCTGATCTGGTATTTGTGTAACTAATAGCTTAAGGCTTTATAAGGCTAAAATCACCAACTTCTGCTGATCTTGTTGAGGACCCCAGCTCCCCGAAAGCTGTTGCCACGCCTATTTTAAAAGCACATGTCAGTAGCTAATCTTTACCTGTAACTTTCTCCACCAGTGACGGGGATGGCCACCAAGATTCACGGGATAATTGCCCATCAGTGCCCAACAGCTCCCAGGTGGACACAGACAGTGACGGGCTGGGAGATGAATGCGATGATGACGATGACAATGATGGGATACCAGATGAGAAACCTCCAGGCCCTGACAACTGTCGGCTTGTCCCCAACCCTGGCCAAGAAGACTCAGACGGTAGGGAAATGGGTGCAGGTTAGCTCTGCTTGGGGGTCTTCTGCTCCTGGTGACCAGGGCGCACCTCTCTCACCCCTAGAGACAGACAGGAAGCAAGATCTCCTCGGTACTGACTTGAGACAGCCCTGTGTCATTTTCAGATCTCAAATAACCCTCCAGTAACATCAGGAGAACATGTGAGAAAAGTTCTCTTCCACGAGTGTCTACAATTAGAGGTGTTTCTTATGTTCCCAGCATCTCCACAAGCAAGAGAAGCCTTAGGGTTTCCTTGCAGGTGACTTAAAGGAAGAGCGTCCCGGTGCTCTGAACACCTCCACCCTGCACAGACATGGCTGCCTTAAACTCTGCTAGCCAAAAGCTTGCTGAGTGAAACCCGGGTGCAAGGGGCAGGAGAAACTAATGGAAGCTTGTTACTCCTTTTCCTCTGTCGTGCCCTCAGGTGACGGCGTGGGAAACCTTTGCGAAGACGACTTTGACAGAGACATGGTGATTGACAGAATTGATGTGTGCCCAGAGAACGCAGAAGTGACGCTAACGGACTTCAGGGCTTTCCAGACAGTTGTACTGGACCCCGAGGGCGATGCACAGATTGACCCCAACTGGATTGTCCTCAACCAGGTAGGTGACCGCTCCAGAAGGGGCCAGCGAGTCAGGCGGGAACAAGCCTGTGCCAAACCGGATGCAGTTGTCATTAAAAGACTCTGCAGGATTAACGGCGCTGTTCAACCCCGTCCTAACCCTCGAGCCTCCCCCTGGCGTGCCGCTCCCCGATCGCTTACCAGCGCTGAAGTTAGTGCCTTTGGAACTACACTAATGAGTCAACATCTGTCTTTCTCAGGGCATGGAAATTGTCCAGACCATGAACAGCGATCCTGGCCTGGCTGTAGGTGAGACGCTTGTTTTTGTCCCACTGGAAAATTATTGCTCATGAACCGCATCCTTCTCTGCTCAGTGCAGCTTTTACAAGTATTTCAGACACTACTTAACGGTTCCATTCACCTTCTGGGAAAACATTTTCTGTAGCAGGCAGAGCCTTCAGATTTGGCTTAGCAAAATCCATCTCCCCCACCTGAATCTGGAAAGAAATGGACCCACGCTTTGCTGTAGAATACAGAGAAGGTGTTTTCCTACCACTTACAGGGTACACGGCATTCAACGGCGTGGATTTTGAGGGCACATTCCATGTCAACACTGCCACAGATGACGATTACGCTGGCTTCATATTTGGCTACCAGGACAGTTCCAGCTTTTACGTGGTCATGTGGAAGCAGATGGAGCAGACGTACTGGCAGGCAAACCCCTTCCGAGCGGTAGCAGAACCTGGGATTCAGCTGAAGGTAAAGAATTCCGTAGCGGATTTGTGCCTTTTCTTAGCTGTGCTGCTTGGAAACACCGTCAGTCAGTCAGTCCTTTATCCACGCGCTTTACCAGTCTCTTCTCTGCGTTAGGCAGTGAAGTCTAAAACAGGCCCGGGGGAGTATCTCCGCAATTCTCTCTGGCACACCGGGGACACCACAGACCAGGTCAAACTGCTGTGGAAAGACCCTCGCAATTCCGGCTGGAAGGACAAGACATCTTACCGCTGGTTCCTGCAGCATCGCCCTCAAGTGGGATACATCAGGTGAGGGGTTTACAGCCTCCTTTGGACGTTAAGGCACAAAAGCGGCATCTGCAGCGCAGCCCTGTGATAAGGGGGAGGGAGAGCGTCGGACTGAGGAACAGTTTCTCCAGGGCTGCCCCCGCGTCCCGTCCCTGTCCTTCACACCCTCATTCTCTTCTAGAGCTCGCTTCTATGAAGGCCCCGAAGTAGTAGCAGACACTGGAGTTGTCCTTGATACGACCATGCGTGGAGGGCGCCTGGGCGTCTTCTGCTTCTCCCAGGAGAACATTATTTGGTCAAACCTGCGCTATCGCTGCAACGGTGAGTGAGTTTGCAAAGTCCCGTACGGATGTTTTTGCCTTCCAGATGCCAACTTGTTCTTGGGGAGCCTGAGGTGCATCATGCAGCAGCTTAGTCTATTTTTTATTTCTGATTCTACTTCTAATCGATATTTGCTTTAATCTCATCCTCCTCAGACACCATTCCGGAAGACTATGAAACATTTAGAGTGCAGCAAGACTAACCTCCGATTTAAATGACTGTCCAGCCAAACTCGCTTTAAACCCCTGTGCTCAGCTGCCCCGTATCGCTCTGGTATGAAGAATAATCTGGAAAGGTACGTACCGTACCACTGCACTCCACACAGCGCCGCCTGGCAGCGCGTTACCCAGCCTCTTTTCTACAACGCCAACTTTCTTTAAACGCTACGAAAACCTATCGGAAGGGGGGAGGCGTAGACAGCGAGTGTGAACAGAAGCCCGTGCCACTGTAAACACTAGTTTTCTACGCTACAAGGAAAAAAAAGCTGCGCTGAGGAGCTGCCTGCAGCAGCCGGAATCGTTTGAGTCCGTTTAGCATGGATGATTCCCAGGAATCTCTTCCCTCCTCGAAGGCTCTCAAGTGTGAACCTTGGTCTCCTTTTCAAGGCCTACTGCAAAGCAAAGGCAGCGCGAGGCCAGGAGGGACACGGAGAGCAGCCTATCTACTAGTTGCTCACAAAACATTAAAAAAAAGGCACTTTAAGGAGAGTATCTTTGTTCTGGATTGTTGGGTAATAAATACTCTGGAATGCTGGATAATAAATATGAGACTTCTCCTTGGTGGCGTGCATGTTGCTTTTTCCTTTTCTGAACCTTTTCCATACAGACACGTAACAGAGCCCCACAGAAGCTGCCAGCGCGAGTGCAGCCTGAGCCCCCAGCCGCGCTCAGAGATGCGGCAGCAGGACAAATGCCCAGGGCCACTTTTCCAGGAACCTCCCCCAGGCTGGGCTGTCCTGCCTGCTTCCTGCACGCGGCAGTTTTACAACAATCAATGACAGCTTTACGCTTGGTTTGTCGTACGCCACCACACCAGGACCTGGGAGAGCCGCAGCCGTCGGTGTCACGGGTGCTGCCCCGAGCCGGGCGCAGCACTGGGTTTCTGGAGTTGGTAACACAGAAAGTCTTAAATCCTGCGCCCGCCCCCCGTCTCCTCCAGGCAGACGCTATCCCAGCAGTGTCCCGGTCCACCTGCAGAGGCAACACGAGCCAAATTTTGCTGCAGGTAAGCGGCTGACATTAATTACACTGAAACCTCCTCTGGTTTCAGTGGAGTCGCTCCTGGTTTCCTCAGAGGCAGCTCCTACCCAGCGCGGGTCTGGAGTTCCCCTCGAGGCCGAGGCCGTGAGAAACACTGACGGCTGGAGGTGCTGCTCCTCTTAGATGGTACCAAACAGGGCTCCTCTCCCCTTGGAGAGACGGGGGAAAAGCTGCGCTGCACCAAGCGCCTGGCTCCACAGCCCCCACGCCTTTGAGCTGCATGTTCCAGAGGCAGCAGCGTAAGCGGAGATCGGCCAAAACAACACCGTTTTTGCTACTGGGCTCCTTTAGGGCCGGTTGGCTGCTGCTCACAGCACTCAGAGAACGTCTCCCCACCCCGTTTCTAAGGCTCTCAGGAAAACAGCCACTAAGGTTTCCTTCCCCACCAGGAAAAACCGCAGCGGAGGCTGGCCGGAGCACACCGTCCCCTACGCGCAGCGGCGTTAAGCACTGAAGGGACGCTGAGGACTCCCAGGAAGCTGCCCCCAGAGCGGCCAAGGCCAGAGACGGAGCGGTTCCAAGCCCAGAGCTGTCACTTGGGCACCGGAGAGTCAGGAGCATTCACCCCCGCCTCGTGCTCAGCGTTAAACACCCCCCAGCAGGGCAGCCTTCTCCCCTGCGCAGGTCCTGCGGCCCAGAACACCCACCGCGGGCGAACCCTTCCCGCAGATGGGTAAAAAAACAGTGTCAGAAACAGATTGACTCCGTTCCGAAGGCTCTCCAGTCCCTGCAGCCCGAGGGAGTTGCACTTTCTGCCCCAGCTGCCCCCGCAGCATAAAACATTTCTCATCACGGGCCGCATTCGCCTGGATGGCCGGCCCAAGGCACGGCTTCCTGTGGGAAAGGCACACGCAGCTGGCACAAGTGCGCGCGTGTGACCAGGTAATTCAGCAAGTCTGAACGTTTACATGGTCGTTTTCTCTTTCAAAAATCCAGTAACTCAGAAACTCTCCTCACCCCCAGAAAGCTCCGCAGCAGCCCAGAGGTGCAAGTGAGGGGCTGACCCCAGAGAGGTCCCCAGGAACCGGGGGCCGTCCCTGGAGACAGCGTAAATTCCCAGATTTATCCCAATGCTTTGCATCGTTTAGATCCGTCCCCAGTTTCCCCTTGGAGGATAGAGGTCAGTTTTCCTGGCTGGAAGAAGCCAACTTAACCAAAAGAAGTGAATTTGCTGTTTCTTTATAAACACAAGCACCGAAAACACCATCATTTCAACAGGGAAAACCACCAGTCAAAAAGCAAACAAACGACAAACGAAACCCAGGAAAAGCTAAGCAGCCAGAGACAAAAACATTGGAACTTTTATTACATTTCCTTTACAAAGAATGCAAAGATACAAAGACAAAAGCCTTCACACAAAAAAAAGATTGGAAAGAATGTACATTTAGTTGAACTGCTTTTTCACATCATTTCTCAGATTGCAAACACTTAAAGCCAATTTCAGTTTTCCACTTTACCTATAGAAAAACACAATAAATAAAACTTTTTCTGTCGCAGGGACAACTTTTCCCGAGTTCCTGTGCCACCAACGCTGTAGCTGAATATCGGATTGCATATTTCAGTGAAATAATCCACAAATTGTCTTAATAGAAAAAGTTTAGCTTGTAAAGGACAGTATATTATACTGCCCGAAAATGCATAAATCTGACACTTTTTCCCAAGCTCAATGAACTACGTCAAGTCGGTTTTAGCTGCCGGTCTGTGAGAGAAGCTGCCAAAAGCAGCTGTACTTAATTTGATTAACATCAAACCTTCCCTTTCGTGAGCACTAAGACATTGAAACGTCCACTTCTCCTACAAGGAATCCTTCCACAGACAGGGGCTGTGCTAAGGACGGAAGAAAAAGCATCGAAAACTTCTAATTCCTCCCCAAAATAAACCCTCAGTCAGGAGCAGAGCGCAAGGGGCAGCTGCGAGCACCAGGCGGCACAACGCTGGCAGGGCCGGGGGTGTGCGCAGGGCACATTCACACACGGGGGTTCCTTCCCCCTGCCGAGGCTCATGCCACGAATATTCAGGATCCAGTAAGGAAAGAATGGTTTAGGCAAGCCCTATCCCCCCCCCCCCGCAACATTCTGCCCCCTAAATATTATCACATAATTTTTATATTCATCATCTACTCTGCAAGAACAGAAGCTTTACCTATTTATCTTTGCTATATTTAATGCCTTAGAGATTCCAAAATCGAGCTGAGCTCCCTCTTTCCCTTTCTGGTGGAGGCGCGGGACGTTACAGGTAACGCAGGATCTTGGGGAACCGTTTGCTTTTCTTTCCTGACAAATGGCTGGAGCAGATGGGGCTGAAGAGAAAGCTTGCCCTCGGTGTGCTACAATTCAACTCCGCTTCTGT
>VXBO01007151.1:11534-65335 GCA_013400135.1 Rhinoptilus africanus
CACCGCCACCCCCATGGTTGCAGCGGCAGAAGCCGATTCTGAAATCAGATCTCTACATTGAGGCCTTTTGTCCCTTTTTCCCCTCAATCCCAGTATAAAAATGTCGGATTGAACAACCTGTGGGATGCATACGATGAATTTCACGCGTCCCTGCCTGGACCCAGCAGCTCCCGTGGCCACAGAGCGGGGAGAGCCCACAGCTCTCGCAGCGTCCCCAGGACGTCACCATCCGCTTCGCTCCTCGCAGGGTCCCAGCCCCAGCTGCCCCCACGTCCCCCCGCCCCGAGCCACGGACGCAGCCGTTTCCTTACAAACACCGACCTCTCGCCGCCAGCTGAAGCCTCACCGCGACTCAGCGATCCCTTACTGAGGGGAAAAACTCCTGCCGCACACGGGAGGGAAGAAGGAGCCCGCAGAGGTCTTGGCCTGACCTTGAAACGTTCAGCAAAACCGGCATCTGGCGGAGACCAGCACCCTCAGGGCCCACTTGCAGAACGGGGCGCCCAACAGATTGTCAACCTTCTCCGCAGGAGGCTGGCACTCCACCCCACACAGAAAACGGGAAGGAACCGGAGCTTACGGCCCGGCAGCTCCCCCCGTCCCCCCCCACAGCTCAGGGCGACGCGACACAGCCCAGCCCTCACACGGCATCCCCCCCCAAAGGAGGCGGTGACATTTCTCCGACTGGTTTCGGGGACAGGTAAAACCAGCGAGCAGTTCTGCTCTTGCAAAAAGCCCGTTTTTGGGGGCCTGGGGAGGCTGCGCTCTCTGCGGCTGAGGAAGAGGAGATTCTGCATCCCATCCCACAATCCCCAGCCCCCGCCGAGAGTGCCTGTCGCCTTCTCGCTTCCGTTTGTCCCAATTTATTTATGAGGGATTCTCTAATGCCTAAGGGAGACTGGGAGATGGCACCTGGGTAAGACTGGAGTTGTTTGACCGTGTGTCCCCCCCGCCGAGTCTCCTGAGGTTCTGGAAACACGGAGCAGAAGAGCTGACTGCCATCAGCTGGCAGCTGCCACCTCCCGGCGCGTCCAGCCCCCCCCAGCCCCCCTGGCAGCGGGGTCCCCTTCACCCTGCCTCACTCACCCCACACAACAAAGAAAAATGCCGTAAAACAAAAACTTGATCCAACACAGATTAAAAAACTCAACAACTTTAGGACGGACAAGAGCCACATCAACACGAACGTGCCTGTTGGCTCGAAGCCTGTCCGAGTTCCCTCCCTGGGAGGTTTCTGTCCCTCTGTCACCAGCAAACTCCTCCCTGGGGAGCTCGGGGCTTACGGGAACTGCCAGGAAAGCAAAGCCCAAGCTCAGGTTTAGGCCGGCACAGGGCAGCCACCAGCTCTCCATAAAATGGAAAATACAAACCCGTCTATGGAGGAACAACCCCACCACCAGCTCGGGGAAGCCCGTCCCTGCTGCACGCGGATGGGACTGTCACCATGCAACGCAGCCAGCGGAAACAGGCTGCTCCCGTTGAGCACAACTACTGCTCAAATTATTATTTTGAGTTTGGAGCTCAATAAGACGAGACTGGAACCAGTGACAAAGTAAACACCAAGACATCCATGCTCCAAACTGCTTTGGCACGTGCCCCTCTGCAGGGGCAGAGCCCAGGTTCCCAAAAACTGGAGAGAGGAGGATGGCAGGAAAACACTATTTATATCTAAGGTCACGCAGTCCCGTAAGTGGCTCCTGCAAATACTACAATGAGTTTTTCCACCAACAGGTTTCTCGCTCTTGCCTGAACACCCCAATGGCCACCGAGGGGAAACACTGGCTGCTGATCTAAGAAAAAAAATAGAAAAGTATCTGGAAGCCAGAACAGGCTGAAGACAGGCAAAAGTGAGGAGTAAAATCATCTGAATCGTCATCTCCATTTCCATCCTGCCGTCATGCTGTGAGAAGACGTCTGCAGTATTGTCATTGTTCCGAGCAGCGTCCCACGTGTGTGACAGCGGTGACAGAAATCCCCACGGCGAGCAAAGCGCGTTGGAAAACACCCTGAGAGCAAAAGGTCCCCGAGAGCCGCCTCCCAAGTTGGTGATTTCCGAGGGGAATCCCCGCTGCACATCCACACCACTGGAATGGGGACAAGGGACTGGGTAAACTCACAGTGACCAGCTACCGACAGCCCGGCTGGTACCAGTCACCCACTGCCGATGTCCCCCAGGGCTATCGCGACAGCAAACGGCGGGAGACAGGTCAAGAACCACTGGCATTTTCTTTTTTGTCTCTTAAAAAAAACCCCAAACAACGTGTCTCTTGACACATGAGTTTTCTGCCCGAAATTACGTTGCCTTAAAGCTGAACTAAATTAAAACACAATCAACAAAACAGGACTGTCGTACACACCGGAAAACGCCAACCTAAGGTCACCGTGACTCCCCAGCGAGCAGAAAACGCAACACCCAGCGTTTACTTTGTTCTCCTGTAGCTACTGAACAGCAAAATTTAAAGTAGAAAGAACGGAGCTAAAGCACACCCAACACAAGTTCGGCATTTCTGTGCCCACTGCTCAGTTCCCACCACGGGAGAGTGCGTCACCGCATGTCCCACCGTGCCGACACAGGAGAGCGTGTCACCGCATGTCCCACGTGCCGACACGGGAGAGCGCGTCACCGTGACGCCGTCCCGGTCGCAGCACATGGAGGCCACAGGGCTGTGCTGTGCTCCCAACCCCAGGAGGGCGGGATCCACTCCTGCTCCACACACCCAACTGCAGACGGGACACAAACCCCCAGCCACGACCAGAGGCACCAGCGCGGGGACGATTCCCAGTATGGCCGTGTGCCCATGGCTACACCTTAAACCCGAAAAAAGGGGCGCGGGCGGCTGGTCTTGCTCGTTTCTCTTTGGCCTTGTTACCTGTCACCCCCAGGAACCCACAGCACCGAGACAAATGCTTCGCCTTCCAAAAGTGGAAACCCTGCAGCAGACAAAGAGCAGCGGGATATTTCTCGAAGCACCTGCACTGCCTGCNAATAAATAACACAAATGAATATAGTACGTAATGTAGTGTTTTGTTTTGCAGTATAGAAATTCCACACAATGATTCTGTTTAAAAAGGTAAAAATGATTTATAATACACAGTTATAATGTCATCATGGTGCCCGCATAGAAAACTGACATGCAATCCATGCCTACACTGCGCAGTATAAATAATACGCAACTAAAAATACAAAGAACAGGAACACTACAAATTTATATTATTTTTCTTCTTTTTTTTTCTTTTTTTTGGCTTTTTTGTTTTGTAAAAAGAACAGACACACGTAACAAACGCTACCTGCGCTTTCACATTGCCATCACAGTGACGGGGGTTCCATTTTTCAGAGGAATAAACGTGTTTCTGTGTCGGTTTTCCTCCTGCCANCGTCATGCTGTGAGAAGACGTCTGCAGTATTGTCATTGTTCCGAGCAGCGTCCCACGTGTGTGACAGCGGTGACAGAAATCCCCACGGCGAGCAAAGCGCGTTGGAAAACACCCTGAGAGCAAAAGGTCCCCGAGAGCCGCCTCCCAAGTTGGTGATTTCCGAGGGGAATCCCCGCTGCACATCCACACCACCGGAATGGGGACAAGGGACTGGGTAAACTCACAGTGACCAGCTACCGACAGCCCGGCTGGTACCAGTCACCCACTGCCGATGTCCCCCAGGGCTATCGCGACAGCAAACGGCGGGAGACAGGTCAAGAACCACTGGCATTTTCTTTTTTGTCTCTTAAAAAAAACCCCAAACAACGTGTCTCTTGACACATGAGTTTTCTGCCCGAAATTACGTTGCCTTAAAGCTGAACTAAATTAAAACACAATCAACAAAACAGGACTGTCGTACACACCGGAAAACGCCAACCTAAGGTCACCGTGACTCCCCAGCGAGCAGAAAACGCAACACCCAGCGTTTACTTTGTTCTCCTGTAGCTACTGAACAGCAAAATTTAAAGTAGAAAGAACGGAGCTAAAGCACACCCAACACAAGTTCGGCATTTCTGTGCCCACTGCTCAGTTCCCACCACGGGAGAGTGCGTCACCGCATGTCCCACCGTGCCGACACAGGAGAGCGTGTCACCGCATGTCCCACGTGCCGACATGGGAGAGCGCGTCACCGTGACGCCGTCCCGGTCGCAGCACATGGAGGCCACAGGGCTGTGCTGTGCTCCCAACCCCAGGAGGGCGGGATCCACTCCTGCTCCACACACCCAACTGCAGACGGGACACAAACCCCCAGCCACGACCAGAGGCACCAGCGCGGGGACGATTCCCAGCATGGCCGTGTGCCCATGGCTACACCTTAAACCCGAAAAAAGGGGCGCGGGCGGCTGGTCTTGCTCGTTTCTCTTTGGCCTTGTTACCTGTCACCCCCAGGAACCCACAGCACCGAGACAAATGCTTCGCCTTCCAAAAGTGGAAACCCTGCAGCAGACAAAGAGCAGCGGGATATTTCTCGAAGCACCTGCACTGCCTGCCTGCGGCAGGAATCACCACGTCGCTTGGGGCTAGGTGGCGTGAGAAGAGATTTTCACGGCTGCTCCAAGAGACGACCGTGCTGGGTCTCTTGAACAGAAATCGGGATGGGGATGGAGGGATGCGAAAGGGTCAGACAAGGCCCTTTGTCCTCGCCACGCCATCCCTGATGGCAAATGGCCACCTACGACTCACAGCGCTTCCCGACGAGCGGCCCTGGCTCCACACGTCCCGCAGCCACGTGTGCTCCCTGTGCCGATC
Source organism: Rhinoptilus africanus (assembly GCA_013400135.1). Lineage (NCBI taxonomy): Eukaryota > Metazoa > Chordata > Aves > Charadriiformes > Glareolidae > Rhinoptilus > Rhinoptilus africanus. Next base: position 16,260 of record VXBO01007151.1, read on the forward strand.
CCTGTGCTTCGCATTTCTTCCCTTCACCTTTCCTACCACACCGTTTCCTGCAGCCGCCCCTATGGCAGCCGGGAGACAACTTACTGAAGAAAACAGTAAACATATCTTACCCCTTTAGGCCTTTATTTTGATAAAATTGGTCAAGCCCACATAAGGCAATATACNGTAAAAAGAACAGACACACGTAACAAACGCTACCTGCGCTTTCACATTGCCATCACAGTGACGGGGGTTCCATTTTTCAGAGGAATAAACGTGTTTCTGTGTCGGTTTTTCTCCTGCCAGCCCAGCGCGCGGCGTAACCCATGGGGCGCTGCGGGGCTTTCCTCCTCCTTCACCTACGGGGGGGTTTCCAGGGCGAGTGCCACGCTTGTTAAGGGACAGATCTCAAGCCTTAATTATTATTTCTACAGCAATCCAAGCTTTTACAAACAAGCACAGCCAAGACCTTATTTTTTGAAGGAAGTTTAAACGATTCTACCGGGCGCTGCTTTTACACAAACTCAGCGGGCAGCTCGCTCTTTTCAGCCGCGCAGGTTCGCAGCGGGGTTTTCTCAGGCACGCTTGTTAAAAAAGAAAAAAAAAAATTTAATTAAATTGAAAAGAAAAGGTAATAAACCATAGAAATAACAAACGATTTCTGAAATTAATTTGTGGCCTCTTTCTGGAACCCTTTTCCCCTCTTTAAAAAATTAAAATAAAAATAGTAAAAGGGAAAAAGAAGTGTCGGGTTGTCTGTACAGGGAGGTGTCGCACAGTTAGAGCTGGCTGACATGCAGAAGCGGGTCGGGGGGCTGCCCGCGGTCAGTCTCGCATGCGGCAAGAGGGGGCTTGGGCTGGGTGGGGGAAGAGGATGCGGAACACTATGTACAATGGAAAGAGCCTCCCCCCACCTCCCGCGCTGCCACCCATGGCAAACTTTTGGGAAAAATCACAGTATTTTGTACACTGAAGGTTTATTCCTGTTATTTCCCCATTGTATTGGCAAATGCAACAGTCTAGCTTGGGAATTTTTTTATATATATATATATGTATAAAACCACATGATACAGGGAGAGGGCAGGGTCACCCAGCCGGTACATTTGGGCAATAACCCTTTGAGACACCAGACACTTTCAATATCATTTCACCGGAAAAATTACAAAATAATACAACTTGGTTGGTGGGGTTTTTTTTTGCTAAGTGACGTTTTTTTCTTTTTCCGATCTCGTCTGTCCCTGGCCGGGAAGGGTCAGTCGCTCCCAGCATCCATCACCCTCACATGCAAGTTCAAATTAAAACAGTATTAGTAAATTTTCAAATAAAATCAGATTACTTGTTCCGAAAACACTAGGGATCCGCTCCCATTCGATCCCATTACTGGGGATCTTGTAAAAAATGTTTACGTTTGACAACTTAATAGATAGTTTTTGCTTTAAAATCAGATTTATGCATACCCACATTAAAAAAACACCAATTTTAAGGGGAGAGGGGGAGAAAAATCCCTCTGGAAATGCAGCTCCTAAACGATGCCGTCAGGAAACGGACCTTCTGGGGATCACAATGCAAAAGCTGCCAGGGTAACCGCTCTGGTTCTCAAAGAGGGGGTACCAAGAAGCAGCTTTCGCCTTGCCCGCTCCTGAGACGAAGCGCATCTCATCACACACAGCCGTCACCCGCTTCCCACGGTGGCACCATCCCACCCCTTCCCACCCCACAAGCTCCCTTCTCCCTTCGCCCTGCACGAAAAGGAACAAAACCTGGATTTCTCTCCACTAGATGGTCCCTAATTTTGACAGTTGCATCCAGACATGTTATTTTTAAATTAAGGCCATTTTAAATGTCTACTTACAAGTCTAATAAACAAGATCTCTTATATACACATGTAGTTTTAAAAAAAAAAAATTAGAAGGTAGCATTTAGCAACAGCTCCCTGTAAAAGTCTCCAGTGAGGAATCTCATCTCCTACTCAGATGCTTCATTCTGAAGTGACTCTGGTTTTTAAAAAAAAAAACAGATCACAAACCAAGGAATTGCAGGCATGAGAGTCATTCCAACGAGAGCGTGACAGAAAGAAGTCCCATCATGGAATTACGTGAACGGCAAGAAGCAAATTCAACTCCCACAGTACCTGTGGCCATTTCCAAGTCACCTGTCCCCAAATTATTCCTGTTCTTTTAAGGTATCCTCCCGCTCAAAGCTAACTTTTGCTTTTCCTCCTTAAATTGAAAAAGCATTAGCAATCTGAAATAAGCAGACACCGGGAGTTCAACACGCGCTACTGGGCTTAAATCCTGACAAAAGACATTTTCGACAGAGATGCAGGAAAAGCTTTCCATTGCATGGGGAGGAACAAAAGCAAAAGAGACACAGGTAAGATCAGAGATCCAAAGGTAAAAAAAGAAAACCCAACATTTTTTAGTGCAAATGGGTCAACTAATGGCACAAACGTGAGCAAACACGCACCCAGATTAGAGAGATCCCACCAACGAGTCTGCTCAGCAGCGTTTGCGTGAATCTCAGGACAGCGTCCCACCGATTTCTGGAAGCACACAGAAACCTAGTATAACTCATTAAGAGAGGCCCCGCTCCTCGGCGGACCTTCGTTAGCGCTTGCTGAAAACAGCAAGAAAACCGCTTTCTCGAGGGGAACGGGACGAGGAGAAGTGCCGAGGGCTGGATTTTCCCTTGAAAGACCTGATGGACACGTTTGTGGACAAAAAGCAAAGCCAGTTGATGTAGATAGAATGGAAAGGGAGCAGGTGGGGGACCACCGTGCAGGGGGGTCACCAAACACAACCCATCTTGAAAGGAAAACTAATTTGGCTCTTTTATTGAGGCTGTATTTAAGAAAAATAGAGGTGGATGCTCAACCCCTACCACGTGGAAATGCCTTCCCCTAGTGGGTGTTTCTCTATCTCCCGTGCAGGGTGTTACATGCAACGTAATTTTTAACTCGTTAATAAGACTCAAAATAATGTTAATTCCTAACTTCTGCTGAAGACAAGGGTCCTGTACTTACAGGCTCTGTTACCGTGCAGGTTCTAGTGTCACAAAGACAACATTTAACAGTGCCCCTGGCAAACACTGGAAGCCTGTTGGGCTCTTGGTAAATCTTTAAACACATTTTTCAAATCTGGAACGAGTCCCCTGTGCGGAGACCTGGGAACCACCAGAAATTCAGCTGTGATGTGTCAGTGAAACCCCCAGCTGAGAGTCAACGGGTGGTTTGGTTTGGTTTTTTTTAATCCGCCATTGCTAAAGCATCACTCCCTGGCCCGCTGTACTGCAGCATAGAACCTCACCAAGGACTAACAGAAATAGTCTCTTATAAATTCAAGAGAATCTCAACCTGCCGGAGGATACAGTACTATTCACTGTGCAGCAAGCTATTTTTTTCCCCGGGTGATAGAAGGAATATCTAAGTTCCTGCCACCCTATTTTGACTATATAAAAGGAAAACATCTAGACTTGCCTTAGGCTTCCTTACTTCTGCTCAACATCTGTTTAAAATTCCAGTTAGTTAAAAATACCTATATATATAATATATATANTTCCTGTTATTTCCCCATTGTATTGGCAAATGCAACAGTCTAGCTTGGGAATTTTTTTATATATATATATATGTATAAAACCACATGATACAGGGAGAGGGCAGGGTCACCCAGCCGGTACATTTGGGCAATAACCCTTTGAGACACCAGACACTTTCAATATCATTTCACCGGAAAAATTACAAAATAATACAACTTGGTTGGTGGGGTTTTTTTTTGCTAAGTGACGTTTTTTTCTTTTTCCGATCTCGTCTGTCCCTGGCCGGGAAGGGTCAGTCGCTCCCAGCATCCATCACCCTCACATGCAAGTTCAAATTAAAACAGTATTAGTAAATTTTCAAATAAAATCAGATTACTTGTTCCGAAAACACTAGGGATCCGCTCCCATTCGATCCCATTACTGGGGATCTTGTAAAAAATGTTTACGTTTGACAACTTAATAGATAGTTTTTGCTTTAAAATCAGATTTATGCATACCCACATTAAAAAAACACCAATTTTAAGGGGAGAGGGGGAGAAAAATCCCTCTGGAAATGCAGCTCCTAAACGATGCCGTCAGGAAACGGACCTTCTGGGGATCACAATGCAAAAGCTGCCAGGGTAACCGCTCTGGTTCTCAAAGAGGGGGTACCAAGAAGCAGCTTTCGCCTTGCCCGCTCCTGAGACGAAGCGCATCTCATCACACACAGCCGTCACCCGCTTCCCACGGTGGCACCATCCCACCCCTTCCCACCCCACAAGCTCCCTTCTCCCTTCGCCCTGCACGAAAAGGAACAAAACCTGGATTTCTCTCCACTAGATGGTCCCTAATTTTGACAGTTGCATCCAGACATGTTATTTTTAAATTAAGGCCATTTTAAATGTCTACTTACAAGTCTAATAAACAAGATCTCTTATATACACATGTAGTTTTAAAAAAAAAAAATTAGAAGGTAGCATTTAGCAACAGCTCCCTGTAAAAGTCTCCAGTGAGGAATCTCATCTCCTACTCAGATGCTTCATTCTGAAGTGACTCTGGTTTTTAAAAAAAAAAACAGATCACAAACCAAGGAATTGCAGGCATGAGAGTCATTCCAACGAGAGCGTGACAGAAAGAAGTCCCATCATGGAATTACGTGAACGGCAAGAAGCAAATTCAACTCCCACAGTACCTGTGGCCATTTCCAAGTCACCTGTCCCCAAATTATTCCTGTTCTTTTAAGGTATCCTCCCGCTCAAAGCTAACTTTTGCTTTTCCTCCTTAAATTGAAAAAGCATTAGCAATCTGAAATAAGCAGACACCGGGAGTTCAACACGCGCTACTGGGCTTAAATCCTGACAAAAGACATTTTCGACAGAGATGCAGGAAAAGCTTTCCATTGCATGGGGAGGAACAAAAGCAAAAGAGACACAGGTAAGATCAGAGATCCAAAGGTAAAAAAAGAAAACCCAACATTTTTTAGTGCAAATGGGTCAACTAATGGCACAAACGTGAGCAAACACGCACCCAGATTAGAGAGATCCCACCAACGAGTCTGCTCAGCAGCGTTTGCGTGAATCTCAGGACAGCGTCCCACCGATTTCTGGAAGCACACAGAAACCTAGTATAACTCATTAAGAGAGGCCCCGCTCCTCGGCGGACCTTCGTTAGCGCTTGCTGAAAACAGCAAGAAAACCGCTTTCTCGAGGGGAACGGGACGAGGAGAAGTGCCGAGGGCTGGATTTTCCCTTGAAAGACCTGATGGACACGTTTGTGGACAAAAAGCAAAGCCAGTTGATGTAGATAGAATGGAAAGGGAGCAGGTGGGGGACCACCGTGCAGGGGGGTCACCAAACACAACCCATCTTGAAAGGAAAACTAATTTGGCTCTTTTATTGAGGCTGTATTTAAGAAAAATAGAGGTGGATGCTCAACCCCTACCACGTGGAAATGCCTTCCCCTAGTGGGTGTTTCTCTATCTCCCGTGCAGGGTGTTACATGCAACGTAATTTTTAACTCGTTAATAAGACTCAAAATAATGTTAATTCCTAACTTCTGCTGAAGACAAGGGTCCTGTACTTACAGGCTCTGTTACCGTGCAGGTTCTAGTGTCACAAAGACAACATTTAACAGTGCCCCTGGCAAATACTGGAAGCCTGTTGGGCTCTTGGTAAATCTTTAAACACATTTTTCAAATCTGGAACGAGTCCCCTGTGCGGAGACCTGGGAACCACCAGAAATTCAGCTGTGATGTGTCAGTGAAACCCCCAGCTGAGAGTCAACGGGTGGTTTGGTTTGGTTTTTTTTAATCCGCCATTGCTAAAGCATCACTCCCTGGCCCGCTGTACTGCAGCATAGAACCTCACCAAGGACTAACAGAAATAGTCTCTTATAAATTCAAGAGAATCTCAACCTGCCGGAGGATACAGTACTATTCACTGTGCAGCAAGCTATTTTTTTCCCCGGGTGATAGAAGGAATATCTAAGTTCCTGCCACCCTATTTTGACTATATAAAAGGAAAACATCTAGACTTGCCTTAGGCTTCCTTACTTCTGCTCAACATCTGTTTAAAATTCCAGTTAGTTAAAAATACCTATATATATAATATATATAATATATTTCTGGAATAAAAACACAAAAAGATGTACTGTACAAGTATTATGTAGAGTGCTTCGAGTGGCTGTATGTAGTTTAGCTACTTTCCTAATATCCAAATACTTAAATAAAAAAAAAACAACAAAGAAGATCATAAATAATGGTAACAGAATAAGTAATGAATAAGAATAAAAAATAAAAAAAGTCATCATGATTTGAGCCAGGCATTGCTATAGAAATGCCCTTCCTGTTGCCCAGGAATCTCTCACAAAGTAAAATCAGAAATAAGCTCTTCAAGTTAGTCTCCTATATTCTTTTAGCTGCTTTAAAAGGTTCTGATCCTTCCTCCGTGCTAATCAAGTAATGAATTATAGTACTTTTTTGTGTGCTCAGAAATGCTATATATATGTATACATATATATATGTATATAAATATATATATTACATATATATTGGAAAAAAAAAAAAGCTTTGAAAATAGTGTTTACAGTTGCCTTTTTTGCCTAGCTGGCCACAAAAGGCCCTGGGGCTGCCAGGCTGCTTTTCCTCTTGGCCAAGAAGGCGAGTTTGCTCGGGGCAGGAGAAGAGGCAGAGGGTGTGGAACAACAGTCAAGGAAACCAACCTGAAGACAAACATGGCATATCGCTAAAGGAAGAAGCGCTTTTACTCTACGAAGCGGCCGTCACAAAGCAGAGTCAAACCCGCCGAAGGCCCCCCAGCCCCTCCCAGAGGGTGGCAATGCAGAGGTTTGGTTCCCGATCACTGCGGGGGTGGGGGGGTACGACAGTTGTCGCTCCCCATCTCAAACAGCAGCCAACAGTTTGGTACGTTAGAAAGAATCTCTCTATCCTTGGCTCTGAACCTTCCTCGCCTGCCCAAAAACACCCCCTTTTCTAGTGCGAAGGATAAATTGACAACGCTGGAGCTTTGGTGGGGGGAAAGGGGGGCGCTCCGGAGAGGAAAAGGCTGGTGGAAACTCCTTACTCATCAATGGCAATGAGTGGATAAGGGGTGAAATACGGCGCGACAGGGAGTAGGGGGCTGCAGCGCTGCAAGCTCAGAACGACAAGCTTTACTCATTGTACATGTTGCACAGGACAGAGCCGCTGCTCTCGGCAGCTCCTGCTCCGACACCACTGACCCATCGGACTCTCCAGTTCGACTGGGCTCCAGGAACATGCGTCATTCCCAGGCTCCTGGTGTCCCCGCGTCACAGCCGGTCCATCCTGAACGTGTCCTCTGTGGCGGGGTCAGTGAGGACCATGTCTGGGTCGTTCAGCATGTGCAGTCCATCCAAGGTTAAAGGGTCAATTTTGAGTTCATCCAGAGGGAACTGGGAATCCGTGTCAAAGCTGACGTCTCCCACTCCTGCCAAAGAGCTGGTCAGTTCTTTTGATAAGCTGGGAGGAGATTCTCCTGTCACTGCAGAGAAGAGGAAGAGAAAGGTGTCGGGAGGACTTAGCAAATATGCGCCAGGCAGACAAGTCATAAAAGTTTCCAAAAATTCTGGAATAATTTATTGAACTAAGGCTGAAGTTCAGATGAGAAACAACCATCCTCGTTTCCAGCTGGACAAATTACAGATTTGTCAGAGCATCTCAAAACCATCACAATGACCTAACACAAAGCAAAATTCACGTACATACATTCAGGGGCCACAAAGTAGCATCACTCGAGTCTCTTTTCTCCCCCTTAGCTTTAGGAGGAACAACCTTAATTTATGTGATTCTAATCAGCAAGAGTCCTTGGGTGAAATATGGACTGAGCAGAAATTGTTTCCAAATGCCCAACCGTGACCAGATTCGCCACCATATGTGACACTAAAACCTCTGCTGTTGGCAAGTTTGAAGAGAGCAGCAGAGGAAGAAGTTTGGTTTTCACCGCTTCTCCCTCACTGGGAGGGAGGACGCAGTACATTCAGGGGCAGGGGAAGGCCTGTAACACAATGAGTGCTGCCATGGCGGCTCTACCTGTTTGCTGGGACCGAACGAGAGCCATCAGGCTCTCCAGGAATCCACTAGATGGGCAACACCAACATTTGTAACACCAACATTTGCACATGGGGAAACAAAACCTTCAAAGGCAACAATAGACTCTTCCTTTCTTGGCTGGAAGCGAGCCATTGCGCAACGAAAGGGAACACGGACACCGTGAGGGTTTTACTCTGTGGTTAAGTGTGCGGTTTTCTCACCTGTAAGAATGATGTTGGGGATGTTTCCATGGCTGGAGTAATTCAGCTGCTGCGAGTCCTGCAAGCTGCCATGACTGCCGGTAAGTCCCATCATGGCTGCCTGGGAGTAGTTAAGGGTGGAACAAGGGCTGTACAGGCTGTTGGAACTAATGGCGTTCTCTATCATATTAAACTGTTCAAGCTGAAGACCAAGGCACAAAGGAATTATTACTTCTAACCATCAGGAAATAACAGCAAAACAACTTACAAAGCTCAAGTATGGGAAGTAACATTGAAAAGAGACAGGCAAACAAATTCATCTTTAGGTTTCACTGATCAAAATACGGTCTAATTTCACCGCACTGCCAAATTCAGAGTTCAGGGGAATGAGGAGAGGATGGATGCAAAAATAAAATTGTTGCTTTGGATATCGTAAGAACAGAAGTAAAGGGAGCTTTAAAACAAAGTAAAAAACCCATAATTCATGCTACTAACTCAGGTATCTGCCCATCGAGCATCACCTCTCAGAAGCCACCTCATTTTTTCCTGGTACCAGAGCATATTTCACAGTTGAATAAATCAATGCCCAGGCTGGCCAAACTAACGAAGTCATGGCTCTGTCTGATAGGCTTTGGTACCGTGCACAACTTGTTTGCCAAATTCAGGACTAAGTATTGCTACCACCTACAGGTAAATCCTTCCCAAATGCAACAACGGTCAGAAATGTGAGGTTTTTTAATTTATTTTCATTATTTTTAATCCAATAAACTCAGCAGAACACCTGCTACAATGGCTAAGAGGGAGGAAGGGGAAGGAAGACTTGGGAGGAAAAAAAAAAAGCAAATAAATCCCTGAGCATTACAACTAAAAATAACAGAAGTAAAACCATATGGACAAAATGTGATCTCACACAAAATAATCAGAAGTTGATCTATATTCATTTTAAGCTGAAAGTGGCCAAAATATAGCCGAAAATCTGAGATGAATTTGCTCACCTGATGGGATAGGGCATTAGCCTGCCTAGCTGTCATCTGCTGATCATAATAGGAGTCACCAAATACACTCCCCAGAATGGAAGAATGCTGAAAACAAAACAGAGTCTTTATGGTGCAAAAATCTCACAAACAGACGTACCCACGGTGTGCAAGTGACTCAAGCCTTCGACCGATTCTTCTCACCGTTAATTAGCAGCGCCCTTTATTATAACAACCACTAACCATCAGCAAAGTCATAAAACGTTCAGCATTTCCCTCCAAGACACAAATCCTTCCACGTTACGCTGCCTTTCGGTAAGCACAAAACCACAGTCAAATAAACCAAACAAACTTCCTCACGGAGGACACACAACATGTAAAACTTCTGAGTTATGAAAACAGATGAGTGCGCTAGGTAACACGTGAAATAAAATCAGTCTGCAACTTCGCCTTTTTTGTGAACTTTTTTTTTTTTGGTGAAAGACAAACCCCACACAGAATTAAAACTGCACGTGAAAACAAAATGCGATGCCAAGCTGATCACCAGCGCGCAGGTAGCGACCGGCTCCCTGTCTCTGCAACCTCCTGTTCACCAACAGCCAGCTTCACCGCGACAACAATGTGCCAAGAGAAAACTGACATTTCAAAGTCATTGCAACTTCAGCTGCAGACCAGAAAAGTTAAGGAGAAAGTCCGGGAAAGCATGTTATGGCAGTTCGAAGGCAAGAATCTCAGGAGGAATTTCTCAGCCTTGCTGATTTTGCTGTCCCCTCTAGCACGACAATCATTTAGCAGTTATTCTAAAGGTGAACAAGAATTTGTGGTCAATGTTTAATACTGTGCTGTCCCAAAGAATTGCCAGATATAAAAAAATCAGAGAGAGATCACTTCTTACTTAAAACTATCACAAATTCTGATACTCCAGCTGAGAACAAAACATCTACTGACAACATCTATAAAAGATGGTGTCTATAAAAGACAATTTACATGGAGAGTTCGTATCAATCTTGAAAAAAAAATTTAATACCTTGCATAGCATTTTCCAGTTGTTTTATCTATGCATTAAAAGAGGAAGGCTACAAATTTACCCCTTCGAGACCTAATCAGCATATGAAATTAAGCAAAACCCTAAGAAATATCAGAACAGAGTAACACCAGCCACCACAGTTAAACGCACTGAACACAGGCAAAGATTACGGTGCTCAAAAAACACAGGATGATGTCCACAACAGTGAACATAAAAATTTCAGCAAACATCACATTTTAAACATTCTCCCTCCTACAGGATTAGCGCATCTCAGTGCAGCTTGTTTGCAGCTGGCATGCAAGGAAAAGAGTGGAAGTCTTGCATTAAACAAAAAAAAACCACCTAAATTGCCCACGACCTTCATGAGCAGGGACTATCAGGACAGAAGCCACAATATACTCTTTTTAAAGCAAACAAAAACCTTCCCACCTTCAGCCAGAATCCTCAGCTATCACATTCTATGTCGACTTTTGGATAAATGTGGCATCGAGGGAGGAATTCGCAGCCCAAAGAGGAGACTCGGCAGGGGAAGGTGGCTGAAAGCTCAGCACATGCTGAGCAGATCCCAGTTGATCCAAGAACTGCTCCGAGCATCACTGCGAAGCACTTTCCACCGGCTGCATGAGAGGGTGTGGGCAGGGTTTGAATGCACTTGGAGAAGAGAGAAATTTGCCGCAGAACAGCGCTGCTGGATAACGTCAGGACTGGGAAGAGAAGCCTTACGGACTCCACGTAGCTGCATTTTACTGTATGACACTGTCAGAGTCAGCAAAGGCACCAGGCAACTGCCTCCGGATCTTTGTCAGAGAAGATCATTCAGTAACTTCTCAGTAAGAAATGGTTTAAACTAAACGAAGCCAGCTCATCCTTAAAACTGATTAAATAGAGTCTGAGCCAAGAATAGGGTTTTATGGACAAAAGTAAGATTTTGATTCACTTCCCTGGGCATTTATGATCTGTCACAGCAACGACCACAGAAAAATACTGACATCTTTGCAGCTTAACACCCTACTCGATGCCCTCCTTGGAAGCAGGTAAAAACGGAAAACGATTATAACTGGAACCGATCTTTCAATTTATAATCTGGTCCTCAAAACTACGGTGGCGGCTCTATCCCTCACAAAACACAGGGGCACGAGGAAGTTCTCAAACATCACAAGCAAGAGCCACATGACACCTGACAAGAGAAAAAGCAAAGCACTACTTAAATAAGATAACCACACTTTTCCTTAAACTGTTGATATCTTAGTTGCTGCCCAGGCACATTTTGATCAACTACTCCACTTTATTCAACCTGCTACATGTGTTACTTTTTTCTTTCAAATGCATGGAGCCAGAGCCCGGAGCTAACCCAAGCAAGCAGACCAAGACCAGCCAAGCTTAACTCTATCCCGAGAGTCGTTCCCATCGTAAGCAGCAGGTACGGCTTCAGAACTGTGTGATGCTTTATAACATTTTCTCATGAAAAAACTGCGCTTCAGGAGGTCCCACACTCAGCGCGAATCAAAGCCGGTTTGGACCAGCACTACAAATAAAACTGCTATTCAAGAGCTCCAAAGAGGATCAAGGGTTGTGGGGTTTTTTTCCTTTAACTTCTGACATTTCATTTCCACAGCAGCTTTACAGAAGTAGGGCAAAACCTAGAATCTTTGCGTTCCACTATGCATTGTTCCCCTCCTAAAAAGTGTGGGCAACGTGAAAAATAATAAGCAGGAGACCAAACTCTATTTGCGCAAGTCTAGGTTAGTCACTCCTAACAAAACATACAAGCCCCTATTTATTCCTCAGCTCTGCAATATACCGGTTATTACATCTGTAAGCACTGAAACTCCCGAAGGAAATCAACTGGAAATGTCATTACTTCAACACTTCAGAGTCCTATAATAATTTATCAACAACTCTGTGAAAAACATCTTGCTAACACCATCTCCTCCAGAAACACTAGATGAGATCTGTTTTGTCAACAGTACATCTTCTTGGGTTAATGATGTGGTGACTGCAAGGGAAAAAAGAAAAAAAGAACCTCAAACCACAAAACCTCTGGCTTAAATTATTCATCTCAAAATACATACCATATTATCCAGTATACAGCCATTCTACTAAAAAAAAGCAGATTTCTAGCTAATTGGAACAGCATGCCAGGTGTTGGAGGAGAAAAGCAACGTAGTAATAAACAAGCCATTGTCAATGAAAAGCCATGCAAACACAGAGCTGCGAACTACAAGCAGAGCTTTTCAATTCATGTTTGAACAGGAAGACCTTCATATCACAAACACAGCTAAAACAGGAGAGCAAATAGATTTGGAGATGCGGAAAGATGAAAAAGTAACTTCTGGTGAATGAACCGTATGTGATAAAAATCAAACCACAGATTTCTATTTTGAAAGCGTGTCACTCATCGTACGGATGCACTGCAGAACGATTTAACCTAAAATTAATCAGAGCAAGGGGAGGACGCCCACCCGGTCCCACCTGCTGCGTTCCACTCCCGTCAGCCAGTGCCAGACTGGCCCACAACCGGCACGTTCTGCTCTTGAAACCAATCTGCCTCTCCCCTTGGCAGATAACTCTACAGCCTGACGGATCCTGCTATTTGGGAGTTGCCCCCATAATCACAACCAACACTAATTTTTCTTACAAACTGTTTTTTTCTTCCCCCATTGCTTCTCTCCACGCTTAATATTTGTGACCACCGTCACAAATAGCTCACTCACCACAACTAGCTTTTGGTGCATTGACGGAGGCAGGAAAAGCCGTCTTATTTTTAGCGAAAATCAGAATTGTGTGTGTATTTTTAAGAGGCCAATATTAAAGTATGCTTTATTAATGAACCCTCTTCCTTCCACACAGAGTTACGGTGTCCCACTTGAAAACAGCAAAACCTCAGCAAGAGTTTATAGGGTAAAACAGGCCCAGCAGGAAACATTACAGCCAAGTGCGTGCTCCGCCGGGGAGCGCCACCTGCACTCCAGCACTTTGGGCTGCCCAGTGGCAACAAGCCTGCGGACAAAACCAAGAAAGAATTATTGAGAAGTCAAGGGGAAAGAAAATCAACGCCAAAATCAAAAATGGGATGCCCTGCCTGAATGAGACAGGGACCTGAGAATTTGCAGCAAGACTGGCAACAGCTTTGCTCTACGTGACAGCCAGAGGAGTAAGTTTGCTTGTTTTCTCTGAGCCGCACAAGGAACACAGCAGAACTGGCAGAAGCAGGCAGAAGAGAGAGAAGTTAAGAAGCAACTAAGCAAGGGTTAAGAAAATCCAGACAGTCCTGACACTCGGATCTAATACTGAGCTTACCAGTGACCTGTCTCTGGCTAATGGCAAGGAGAGACGAAGCTTCTGCTTTGGAACCATGAAGGGGCAGCACTTATTTGGACAGAATCCTCCTTACAGCCTTAAACGTTGAATGACCAAACAGAAAATGTATCTGCAGATTCTTTTGTGATGCTCTGGAAGAACTTCCTGCACCTCGTTTCTACAGGTGGGGATTTAGGAAAAGGGCAGCCCTATGGAGCTATTGTAGCAGCACAGGATTATTTCTGGGCTGAAAATGCACTCACTCCCTTATATTAGGGGCACCCCCAAAGACTTGTTTTTAACTGTCTTGCTGCTGGCAGATAAATTCCCTTCCCTAGGTTTACACACACACCGAGCTCTCACGTGCATACAGGACATGTGGATGTGTGAGTATATACATACACAGGAAGAAAGCTCAGCTGGCATGCAAGAAAGCACGCTTACTAACCCATTACTTGCAAGCCACAAGATACAATTGCTAATTTTAAGAGCATTTTCTCTAGTGCTTTCTTTCAAAGTGTACATTCACATGTCAAAAAAGGTCCTGATGGAAACGCCTTTGGCCATACAAGTGATATTTAGCGTCACGGGAGTCACCCTGCTGCAGGGGACACTTCCTCCCTCTCTCCCTCCCCTGCACTCCCAACCTTACCCTCAGCTCCTCAGCGATATTGCTAATGGAAAGGGGTCTACCTGGAGGTTGTGTCCACGGCACACCCCAAAGAACTCGCTGAGTTTTAATAGCATTCAAATAGTAGCTTTGCTCAATAAAAAGGCAATTCACCAGCTATTGAAAAACTCTGGAACCGAATGAAACTGTAAACAAGATGAGACACCAGTAATGCATGAGGCACATACAATTACAGTGAGACAACTATGGGTCAGTAATGGAGAGACTCAACTAAAAACAAACACAAGAAGCAAGGCCTGTGGAAGCACAGAGTCCCTTACTTGAGGGGAGCTGCCAGGAGAGAAGCCTTGATTGGAGACAGGAGAGGTGGGAGACTGGTTGGCTGGGGATCCAGCATTACTGCGGTACTGCTGGAGTGAAGCCTACAGAACAACACAGAATTAAAGATCATGGGATTGATGGAAGGTTGGAAAATTATCGACTTCTGGCGTACACAGCTCGAGGAAGCTGGGGAAACCATCCTCTTCAGCAATTCTTGGCTATGCATGACGACATGATCGCTGTGAACAATGCCGTAAAAAGGAGAGAGTTAAGGTACCGGCTTGGCATGGTCGCAACTGAGAGCAGCACAGCGCCGTCGTACAAGCAAAACTGGGGAAATATTTTCTCACTCTTCTCAGCTACTCTCAATTAAAAAAATAAAAATCTGCCCTGCCAACGATTTAGGGAAAAGAAGTCTTGAAAGCGGGGAATAACTCAAAAATAATGTAATTTATTCTTTAATTCAACCACCATGCCCACACGTTCTTAACCTGTGTTTACACTGCTCTGGAAATCCTTTTTTTGGATTATTCTTCCCAGTCTTCAGCAGCCTGGGTGCGTTATCCAGATGGAAGTGTGTAACCGTGCGGACTGGAATCCTTCTCAAAGCTGTGCTTTACCCCAGGACGCGGAACAGACATTGTCTGAGAATTCACACTACGTCCTGCAGGCTTGTATCAGTCACATTTACATTGTTCTCAGTCGCCTTGAGAACACATTTTCAAATATTTACCTTTTTTTTTGGTCATAAAGAATCCTGAATTTGAACAAATTAATAATCTTAATGGTATTTAAATAGAATGTTTCACTAATTAACATAAATAGTAAGTACAGCTCTTCTCATTATACTGCCCTCAGAAATTAACAGATGATCGAGGAAAACGTGCAATCCAGGTTTTACGAAAAGGACTAATTTAACCAGATGGCTTTGCAGGGTGGGAGAACAATGTACTACCAATGCTTTCTGACACCCAGCTCTGGAAATCTCAAGAAAATATGTCTTTGTAGCCATGCATTGCTACCTATGCACTTTAAGCGGACATCCAAACTACAGCAAAATGAATTTCAATCTTGCTTTACAAAAACTGCATACAGGTTTCCAGCGAGACCATAACACAGCTCAAACGGCTTTTTGGTAAACTAGCTTTAAACTTATTTATTAATTATTTCAGTTGCTTTAAAAGGTAAGTAGAGCACCCGAAAAGTTAAGGCCATAAAGAAGTTTAGGATGAGGAAAGCAACACAGAAAGCAAAGAATGAAAATCAGAATCATCTGTACCGGAAGCTACATAAGTATTAGAATCAAAACACCAGGACACAATTTGAAGGGGTCAGTACCTTCCCACTGCTGATTTTATCCTTCCCTTTTCCCCTTCCCATCCTGAAAGGGGAGAAGCTTCTTTCAAGAAGCACATATCGGCACAAACTGTTAAAAATTTCATCCAGTAATTAAAGCCATGACCAAGTGCTACATCAATAGACAATGATTTCTTCTCATTCTCAAACCAATTACTGTCACTAGGACACTGCCAGGAGGACGCAACAGGTCAGACAACCAAGATCCTACGCAGCAGGGCAGAAGGAATGGAGGAAAAGCTGTGAAATTCTTCCCTAGCTCGCCTGGAACCCTCACCTTGCTCTGCATTTTGGGTTTTCATATGCTGAGACAGACAGAACATTTCATAACAGACCACGTTAAAACAAGCAAGAAAAGAAATCTGTCCATAAATCACGTGTATACGTATGTATACACTCCATTTCTTCTGCGCGTCTGAAGGCAGACACAAATCCAATTTTTGAAGACAATAATGTATGCTCTAACAGTCCTTAAAATTAAAAGGTTCTAAGTATAGGAAGTATAGAAAATACCCAGTTCTCTCCAACTTTTGGAAAATGCTTGTTAGCAGGTTTCTTTATCAAAGTTCTGTGAACTCCCCCCCCCCGGCCTCTAGCACGCTGTATAACATCCAGCGCCTTGGGGGTTCCTTACTTTTAACAGCCTGAAAATGCATCAGTGCAATGGCAGCAGCAAGAGCTAAAATAAATGCTGATATATTTAAGCTGGTCTAATCAAACATGGGGTCATAAGGGACACTATTTTACGGAACTACGGCCACCCTATACATACGCTAAAACTGAATTTCCCTCTAGAAAACATTTAAACGTGGATTCAACCAAAGTCATTCTAATTCGAATTCAGACCCTGACTAAAAGTATACTTATTACAAGGGCTGTCCAGCTTCTCTCTGACACTACGCTGTACGCTTCCAGGTTTTCCGAATGCAATTTTGCTCATTTCCAGCCGTGCCCAAGCTTACCGAGTTAATGTCTATTCCCATCGAGGGCTGGGTCTGGCTGCCCGGAGGTGACTGCGGGATGGTGGAAGGTACCGTGACGGAGAGTGGGGGGAGCTGCGCTCCTCGCTGTAAGCCAGAGCTCTGCATTAAAGGAGCGTTCTGAGGCAGGGTACTCGCCACCTGGGTCTGCTGCTGCTGCTGGGAAGTTGTCTGGGTAAAAAATGGATATGGGGGAAGCTGCTGCTCCAGAGACAATGCATCCATAGCCACGGCCTTAAACAGAAGAATCAAAATTATCCACGCTGGCAGGTAATTTCTCTTCATTTTCAAGCACATCAAGGGAACTGTACTAAGTCAATCTCGCATTTAAAAGATGTTACTGAAAGGTTCAGAAACAGTCAAGAACATGTTTCAAGAGACTAACTATCACCTCCAGCGTATAATAAACAAATACTCTAAAAGCCCAGATGAATGTCCAGGTCAGGAAGTGACAACCCATGCAGTTGTGGAGTCACACTTGTGAAGTCAATTTAAAAGGCTAATTGAGCTGCTCTCATGAATCAGAGAAGCGTCTTTCAAATTTCACAACTAGCTTTGGGACAACACTGCTACAGAAAAGTGTCCTAACAGATGTTTTTTACCACAGTTCTAGAAAAGCAAAAGTAAAATCTGCCCCCTCTACAAACCTCTCCCTTTTTAAGGCTCTGAATTACTCAACACTTTTAAAGAAGAAAATTACAGAACAAGAGATGAAGTTACAGCCAGCTTCTTCCCAGGTAGAGTAAAACAACTCATCCATGATTAAAAAAGGTTAATTCTCCAAGTACATTCCTACCTGAGTAATTGGTGACAAAGGGGAAAGCGTAGGAGACATTTGCTGTGACTGTGGTCGCCTTGAGTCCGCGCTCAAGGAGAGGGGACTGACGGCCGGCTGACGGTGCTGCTGGGAAGGGGTTGGCGTCGTTGTCATTCCTGCCAGGAGGGAACAAACCATCTTAAACGGGAACACGGCAATGGATTATTGATACTTGTACAGAGGTAATTACCTAAACGATGAGAAATGAAAGGCGTAAGTGGACAACCCCTTAAGGCAAAGTGCTGAATTCGCCTCGGCCCATCAGGCTGAAACTCGTTAGCTAATTTACAATTAATTTTGTCAGGCTGAGGAGCATCAGGATGAGAGGAAGATCCCTGTGGTTCATCCTGGACCAAACCCAGTCATGTTTTTTTGGGTTCCTGCACAGATACCAACTTGAAATCGAAAGAGGCAGCGCAGCTTCAGGAGTTCATACAAACTATCGGTATGGGTCTCACTTGCCCCCCCCTGGGCTGCACACACCGAACCCAGGAAAAGCACATTCTGCTCCATTTGTAAGGGTTCAAACTTCAGGAAGAAGATAACAGATCATATAACAAGAGTAATCAGAAGGCACTTGAGATATTATAAAAGCAAACACTTATTTAATGGAAAATGCAGAAGAAAAACTGGTTACACAGGAAGTACTCCATTTTTAATGGCATACTGGTGCACAGGAAGGCAGGAAATATCCTTCACACTCTAAAAAGCCACGACCTAGCAGGCGGTAGGGATAAACAATTCAAGTATTGTAATTTTGTTCAAATTCAAGACAAAAATCTGCAAGTTCTGAAACCGCTCCTATTTTCTGCCTCACCTTAGAGGAACTGAGACACCCTGGAAAGTGATTTCAGGACAATCTAACTAGCGAGCTGTTCTCCCAGGGCTGCCAGAAAGGAGGAATTCACAAGAGCCTGCGAGCTCCCAGGCGCTTGGCAAACGTTCAGGGCTTCCAGGCAGGCTGCCAGGGAGCCAGGAAGCCTGGGCTGCCAAGGAGCCAGCAGGCAAACCGGCTCAAACTGTGCAGATTCTGAAGCCTGCCTGGCTTCCCCTGCGATGTTTTCAAAATCAACACCGTCTCACGGAACGCGTCAGTGAACCGACAAACTCAAAATGCACAAACGCATCGTCTTAAATTGCCAGTAGTTCTCTGTAATCTGACAGGTGTTTGGTTCCCCACCTTTTCTTGGGGCTGCTGAGGACACGTCTGTGCAATGAAGAGATCCTGCAATAGGTTCAAAAACCTTTACGTTTTCTGCTAAAGAACTAGAGGATAAAGAAAGGCAAGGAGGGTTTGGGAAAAATCAGTTAAAAAAGCAAACACTGACTATGCCAAAGATTAAATTATGGGACAGTCTCCAAAGAAAAGCGGAAAATCATCAATGAGTGTATCTTTTTAATTTGTCGTGTCTTTGATAGAGCAGGAAATGTTTTCAAAGCAATTACATACTTACTGGTTGGGTTTTATACTATTTACTTTGCTAATTATGGATATGGCAAAAAATTTAGCAGCCCAATCCGGCCTAACTCCATGAAAGTAGTTTGTTTCTTTTTGTACACACAATAGCTCTCTTCGCACAGACTCGCTAAGTTCTACTTGAGTGACAGCCCATCTCTCAAACTTCATATAGTCTCTTTTGAGACATGAAAACTTAAAGGATGCTGAAAGCTGCTGACCTACTCTGTATTTAAATGGTTAAACCGTCTTCTTGCTTCATTCTTAAATAGAACTGCTCAGTCATAACACTACATCAGCTTGATTTGAATTATTTCCTTTTCCCAATATACGAGAGGACTTTTAAGTGGGGAAGGGAATCCTGTCTAACACAGGAAATATACTTGTATTTTGGGATAGAGTGCTTCATTTCTATTCTAGGAATGAAGGGATTGCAATTGTCACCGACAAGAAAAAAAATGCAGCTCTCTTCTCAACTATTCAACTATGACCCAGTGAAATTATTTTAAAAATGGCAAACACCAGTTTAGGCTATTTGGCTAGAAAGCTAAATTTAAACCTGAAATTATCAGGTGATCAGTGTATTATAAATTGCCAGCATGACAAATAATGTTTGTTGGCGGTTTGAGGGGTTTTTTTTCAAAATAAAATTATCAGTATTGCCAAAGTCCTAAAAGTCCAACAAACGCAACTCAGACTCACCACGCCGAACAGCTCAAACGGCAACGGCACTTGAGAAGAACTTGCAACAAAACCTACACCACCAGGAAGGCAACAATTCCAACACAAAGGCAGCGCAGCAAGAGCTATGAGAAATTAAGGTGTGCACTTGGGTGTTATTTCCCCAAGCCCTGCTGTATTATGCAGCCTGAATATTCAGGATATTTTCAAAACTTAAGCTTACAAGAACTCGCAAGTCCTTGTAAAGGCTCCACATTACTCTTAATTGCTCAAAAGAGAGAACTTGCTTCAGATGAAGCAAGAAATGTTTTCTCTCCAAAAGAATTCTCATAGAAAAACCCCTGAACATTCTAAAGGAATGAAAACAAAAAGTCTGCTTAAGATATTTCCATAACACAAGTGCTGGTGGGGTTAAGAACAGTGAATGACAAGGGAGGTACCTTTGGATTCTAGTCTTAGACTCTCCTGTACTCTTATAAATAAAAGAAACAAAACAAAAAAGCAGACCTGGACACCGAGAACAAGAGAAACATGAAAGACAATCTGTAAGTCATATAAGTAAATACAGCTTTCTCCCTTTTTTTCTGCAAAATGGCTTGATAAAACTCGTCTACAAAGAAACGTCAATCAACAGTGAAGTGCAATTACCTCTCAGACAGAACAGTAACACTGGGCAATGCCACTGCCATAACTGAAGACAAATGGCATATTATGGATGATCTGTAAAAACACCTCCGAGTTACGACCTTACCCTGACTGACAGTGCTGATGCCCAAGTGAGTCAGATTGGCAGCAAGATTTCCGGTACTATTGGAGCTACTCAGGGCTGGGAATGTGGATTCCTCGGGATCTAACGGTGTTGGGAGAGGGGAAGGGAAATGGATGTTGGTCAGGTCTGGCAGGGAGCCACCGGTGTTATGCGTAGCAGGAATCAGTGTTGTAGTGTTTTCCTGGTCAGCTGATGGAAAGATGCTAAATAAGGGAGAGAAAAAAAAAAAAGGCACACCTTAATTTAAATTTCAGCCTGGACAGATCTTTATAAAATCTTTTTTAAAAAGGAAGGTGCCATATACAGAACTACACATTGTATTTCTGATAAACCAGTCAGAGATGTCACAGCCAATGGGTCACTCATAGAGGTTCTGGCTTTTCTTGTGCCTATTGCAGAGTTTTATCATCTAAGGACTTTTCAGAAACTCAAAAGCAAGAGGACATTCAATATCTAACATTCGTTCTTAAAAGACCACAATGCTCTTTTAAAAAACAATTCTCAAAACTTACTTGATTCCTGGAACTTCACATGATTTAGGTCTTGATGACCCAGTCTAAAAGAGAAGGAAGACATTTTTAAGGGCAAAGATACTGCTAGAGATTAACGCTTAACATATATTTCAATTAGTAAGTTTTATTTAATCTAATACATTTCTACTGAAGAGATATTCTTCTACACAAGAGTTCTGTGAAGCTCTTAGAAGACATCTGTTAACTTTGTTGCTTTATTAGCCCAACAAGGCTCAAATTTGAAGAGCTCCTCCTCCTATAATCAAACGTGAGCATGCACACATACATGTAAAGTGCCTTTCTGATCCACCGTTTAGTGATTTGTTGCTAAATATAGCATTTAATCTCTAATCTCGGCAAGTAGTTTGTTTTGGTTGACAATATTTAGAGCATCCGTTTACCTAAATACACTTCAAAAATTAAAACTCTACGCTTTGAAATGTGTGATTCCTACCTTTTTAGTGTCCCATCCTTGCTTAGAGAGGGTTTTGTCTGCCTCAGAGGTGGTTTCCTCCATGCCAGGGACAGTCAGTAATAAAACTAAAAAATGAGAACAAAAGGAATCATATTCTCATTATATATTATGTATATTATTGCCACTATATAGTATCATATATTAAGCTCTCAGTAAGAAATCTTCAGATCGGAAGTTTAACCATTTGAAAACTCTTAAGTAACCCGTTATCAATGAATATGAAACAGTGGCACCCTATTGTTGCAAGATAAAAATTAAAAAAAAAAAATTAACAACAGAAGAGACTAAAATTGTATTTAATTAGCAAGGAGACATTATTAACTCAAAAAAACCCCAAAACAATACTTTAAAAAATGTTAGCCTCCAATTTAGTCTGCTTAGATCTAAACGGAAAAGTGTAACTTGGGACCTAGTTTTTGTTATCTTTTGCGTTTTACTCAAACGATCTACACCTGCGACATCCGACAGGTGGCCAATAGGCCGATTCCAGAGGGGAAAAATCTGGACCATGTCCCCTGGGATAGAGAAACGCTATAAAGCTGTTACTTCTCCGTATTCCAAGTACATTTGTTTGTTCAAAGCAATCAACTGTTTCATCATGCTAACAGCAAGGTGACAAAGACACATCAAAGGACATCCCAGTCAGAGAGGTGTATCACCAGAAGCCTTTCACATCGACGATTCTAAATCCATATTTATGCAATGCTGTTTAAGATGATCATTATTTAATGTTTTACAGCTCTAGAAGTACATGGAAGAACTGCAGTAGAGTACATACGGATCTGAGTGTTGCGTGTTCACCTGGCTGTGGGTGGTGTTGAAGGATTAAATTTCTCCACTAAGATTTAAAAGCTTTTAATGCATTTCTTGAACTGCCAGGAGGAGCAGGGGCCAGCAGAGGGCACCAGAATTGTTAGTGCCAGAGGGCTGTGCTCCTCCAGCTCCTAACAAGAAATGAGTACTCTTTGTAAGTGCTGCCTCCGAGGGTATGTTCACCGGAGATAGCAATCCCATAAACAGAAAGTAGATGAAGTCTTGCTACTTTACAACATTGTACACCTGACCATGAAATGCCTGTGATCTCTACAAACCTCTGGGATGGCTGAGAGGTGTCTAACCACCCCAGTTCCAAAACCCAGACTACTTTTCCCCAGGGGGAATAAGAAAATACCGGGTTCAGGAGAATGTTCTATCAAGCTTTGTATAATCTTTTCCGGGTTTCAGTACCCAGAAAAGTAAATGCGGTCCTTTAAACCAATTCCCTGTAACTGAATCTAGAAAGCGTTCTGCATACACGTATTTATAGAAACAGATGAACACCAATCCATGTGCATATACTCAGATGTATAATGCTTTGAATGTCACACATATTTTTACTGGTTTTCTCTATTTACCTCTTTTCTGCTGCATGTCCTGTGACCCTCCTGAAAAGGATTCTTGTTGAGCTGGAGTCATAGTACTCTGGTGCAAGGCAGAATCAGAATTTGTCCTGAGAGGAAGGTAAACCCAACGTTTTGATTATCAGTTTGTCAGTTCATTGTCAGTTTGTCATTTTTATTGTCAGTTTACTGTCAGTAAAAGAATGTTTATCTCAGATAAATATAACCAACTCAGTGGCCAACCTGAATACTCTGCATTAAAAAAAACAATCTATATATGGCATACACCAGGCACAATTTCCTTGTGAAACAATCAATTCGCAGAAGAAATTATTTCAAGTTTGAAAAGCAATTGTTTCAATAATGTGATTGAGAGGAATACAGGACAAATTGGTTGCTGCTGTTAGAAAATAATTTGATATGCTTTGTTAAAATTATGCATGATCAAATACTGCAATTTTTAAGTTTTTTAATTTTTAAGCTGCTTATACATCCTTTGGTTATACTTGTCTTTGAAAAGAAAGCATCCCTGTTTCATAGGGAGGGAAAATGACTGCTTCAGGATGGAATTACATCGTGGAGACGGGAGCCTCCACACTCAAGACATCTCACATGATGAGCTGTCCTTCACTCGGGAATGTAGGCCACCTCTTGGGCAACTCGGCACCTCAATGTCAGGAGCAGGAGGAGTAGGAACGGGCAACTCGGTGCTCGTTTCCACTTGAGCACTTGCAAGAAGTGAGAAATATCCAAGTCTTTTACAGCTTAACAATTTTGGGGTATGCCTTGGAACAACCTGGCAAGATTTATCCTTAAAAGGAACACATCAGCTGACACACCTTGAGTTTGAAAGTGAGTCATCTAGAAGAATAAGCATAATAGAAGAAAAAAAAAATTAATTTCTAAATTCAGGAAGGCATAGCAATTCAGATGACCAGCTGCTGTGGGTAACAATAAAGGCCTTTGTGCCACATGTGAGCGTTGTAGTACCAGAGAACACAGGCCATGTACTAACAGACATGCACACGACTGTGCTACGAACCTTCTCCAGCTCGTGTCTGATGGAGGTGACAGATACACAGTGCCATATGGACAGCTGTCCACGTGATTCCGTCAGTTAAGGGGAAGAACACCACTTTCTCACTTAAGTAGGAGGTCTATTAGAAAGCTTTTTCTAAGGAGTAATTCAAATCACCCTGTCAGAACCATTAAGTTCACATCAGAAAGGAAAGCAGACCCCCTATGGGGGAACATCCTGACTTTAAAAGGACATTCAAAACAGAGTATTTTCTGGATCGTTGTAATGTTTGAGCAACAGGACAGCCATCCTCCCTCTCCCTTTCTGAGCATCTAACCTCCCAGAGAAGCCATCACCTCTCCGCTCTCCCACTCACACAGCCCCTTCAGCCCCATCAAGCCAGTCTGATTGCGGCACATTTCAAGCCAGTCAGAAATAATAAGCTAATTCATTTTCACAAATGGCAAGAAGAAATAGCGCTTGGCAAATGCTAAACCGATGAATCAACTTGCAATAAAATGCGCAACGAACTGCAAACAATTATTCTGGTTTGGATTTACTCGGTTCTGAAGGGAAACCCAGTTTCACCAAGACCGCCTCGTCTTTTCCATCACAGGATCTCCATCCCTCTCACCTTCCTGCGTGTCATTATCCCCACTTACAGCTGAGGAAACAGAGAAAGGCAAATGCTTACTTTACGGAATAGAAGGTTTTTATAGACAAGATCACAAATCGGAAAAAGCAGATGACATTAGCTGCACAGAGATGGGAAGCAACTCTGCTGACAGGTGAGGAGGGGAGGAAGGAGGGAACTATAAAAACTGAAAACCGTGATATTGTTGAAAAGGTAGGTGTTCACTGCCAGCTCATGAGCCAAAGGATATTTGTCTTCCATGTTTATCCACAGAGAGAGGGCGTCGATGCGGGGAGCCAAGGCGGTTTCTGTCACGATACACTCTGTCCACCAGACCATGGTGCCGAGTTGTTCTGCTTGTGTCCAATCCTGATGACTGAAAAGGAGTCTGAGAGAGACACGTGGAGTTATAAGCGGAAAAATACAGGCACGAGCACCCAGAACCTATTCAGATTGTATGCAAGGCTGCATTAGTCTAGGGAATAAAGCTCAAAAAAGATATGGACGAGTGGAACCATGTAAATTTTTCCTCCAGCAACATTTTCACTACAGCCATAGAAAGCAATTACCAAGGCTATCTCTTCCAGACAGATTAGAGACAAGTGGAGGCAGACCATGCTAGACCTGCCCTCTCATAAATCAGCGCTGCTCTCCAGCCTTTGTATCTCTAAAACACCACAAATGAGTGTGGCAGGGAGCCTACTGACAACTGCCGCTCACATTCCCTCAGCGTCGCATGCAGCATGCATCCAGAAGGAACATGCTGACAACCAGAGCTTAAAACTACAAGGGCAGGAGATGCAGGAAGAAGATACGCAGTGAGCCTAACATTCCCCAGAACACACCACGTTCTCTCAAAACTTCCTTTCACTCCTCCTTTCAGCATAATTATTTAAGGGGACACTGATAGGATCAAAAGAAAAAGAAAAGCAGTCTCCTTCCTCCTCTGTTTAGAAAAAGTTACAGTATCCGATATTTTTTTTAAGTTATTTTCATTTCCTTCAGGCTGCGGAGTGAACCTTGCTGGGTTGATTCCACCCTGAATCTTATCGGCGCTGATATCTCAAGAGCATTTAGTTGTCAGCAAGTGATTTCGGAGAGTGAAGATGGCAGAGAAAGGACAGGGAAGATGAATTCCCAGGCTAAACTGGAAAACTTCTCCCACATTTCCAAAAGCCCTTCCCAGTACATACCTGCAGGGGAAGGAAGTACAGAATGGTCAACCTCTACTCATACTTCAACAGCAATATATGGGTCTCCAGGGAAAAAAAACCTACACAGTCTTCCACTCCTTCCCAGTGTGAACAGCTTTGCTGAGTCCCTCAACACCATCTGTTTGGAAATCCAAAATTTCCTCCTCCATTCAGGTGCTGCACGTGGCAAATGCACTATCCTGTCTGCCAAGCCATGAAACCATCTGGCTTCCCCATTAATCTTTTTTTTTTCTTTTTTAAAGTGTCCAGCCTTGGCTGGTTAAATGATTCTTTCCAAGAAGTTTTACAATTATTTCTAAGTGCTTTGTTTGTAATAACTTTTTAAAGAGTCCTACTATTTGAAATTCTTTTCTATTTAGCAAATATTAGTCTCTCTCCCTCTGTGCACACACAACCTGTGTTAATATAAATGGATGCGAAGTGGCTGTGGTGTTTATTTTCTTGTTTCAGGGCCAACACTTTATGTGCAGCAGAATATTGCTTAAGTCAGCATGGGCCTAGCAAGAGAGCACAGTGACTTTTTACTGTACTGTCAGTCATTAAGATCATGGTGATTCCGTGATTCCGTGTTCTGCTTCCATTCCTCTGCAACTATGACTTTCTTGTGTGAAGACTTAGAAACCTTGAGTCGTAGCACCTCAATTTTAAGTAATCTGAATTAAAGCACGTTGGCTTAATCTCTGCTGCAAGCACTAACAAAAATCAAGGTCTATACCTAACTGGCACCATACAGAAGTGGGAATATTCATAATTCCAAAAACTCTTCTTTGTACTGTTGTTACATCAATTTTACCCCAGCAAAATTTGCAAATACGTGCATGCTTGGAAGGTCAACAGGACAAACGATTTCCTATGTCAGTGGTCTCAACCTCTAAATTACTAAAAAAGGAGAAGCCATTCTGAAGCGTACAGAATGCAGACCTCACCTGGAATTTAAAAGGAAGCCAATGCATATTAGTATACGAACAAAAAGTTGACCACAAAAATAGTTATTTCTTAACTTTTCCCTTTTTGGGGCACAAAACACAACAAAAATCTAATTTGTGTTCAACAGTGGCACAAGTAAACATGGACTGTGCCCCGTCACAGGGCTACAATTTAGAGAGGTTTGGGGCAATGCTGTTCTCTGGCTTTTCAGGAACAAAGATCCCAGGTGAATCCCTAACTTGCTTAGGGAAATCAGAAAAGAACACAAACACTTGAGAAAATGGGTATCGTCTCCAACAGGTCTGGCTCCTCTCAGCAACCATCCCACGAAATGCGCTCTGGACCAGCCACCAGGAAACGCACCTTCATTAAAACCCCCATCCCTGTAGGGCACGCAATACTTAACTATAGGAAACAACGGTGATTAAAAACGAAAGAACTGATCTGAGCATCAGTTTTATTTGGGTAGTGAAGAACTAGAACTTTTTTTGCTTCCCTGAAAAACATTCAAGGATTTGAGAACTAAAACTCCACAAAAACAGTTAAAAAAAAACCCCAACAGCTAAATACAGAAAGGAAGGAAAAAGCTCAGAGCTCTAAAGCAACAGTGTCCCTTTAAGATTTATCAAGACATTGACTTAAGAAATAAAAACAAGTGAGGTGGATGAGGGGGAAAGAGAGAAGTGGTACCTACTGACAGTTCACATTTCGGTGCTTCCTGGAGACAAGCAGCATTTGGATAATCATTCTGCCTTTCCCGATGGAGCTTAGCATGCAGGCTAAAAGTGCACATGCTCAGAGATTGCTTAAATCACAGGCCAAGACAGTGCCAAATAAACCATAGCCTGCATGAAATTAATCCCCCATAAATCATAAGTAATCGCATGACAGACCACAGCAAGTCCGGGGAGTCTGTACAGGAATTATTATGCATGTTCCAAACTGGGATGCATGGCAAAACCTGTATTTATGTGACAGACCATAACTCCTTCGGAGCTGGGACGGTGAATCAAATAAATACTGTGCATACCAGAAAAAAAGTGTAACGTGTGCTGAAATACGTATCTACCTGGGCAAACAGTACACCAGTCCTAAATACGTATTTGCACAAACCTAAATACATGTTTACCAAAGAGACAGGAACTGCTCCAAAGGCTTCTGCCAGAGCTCCGTTGTGCTGTAAATGCAAAGAACCAAGATTCTCAGACACTAAGGCTCCCAGCAGAGACAATCGGACAGGCTTCACCTGATCGGCACATTGTACAAGTATCTTCTGGCAATTTCATCGTACGTTAGCTTAAAATTGAAAAACCTGGATAGCATTCATCACTAATACAAATACATGGCCTTGTTTTGTTGCGTGTCACCATTTATTACCTGTAACAGTATCAACTTTGGATTTGTGTGTACGTGAAATAATAATATATAACCACCAAGAGTTTAAGGACAATTTCTTTCTGTACCTTCCTCTAGTTATTCATACATTTTTGAATGCTCACTTTCAAGCACTCCATTAGTTTAATGACTAAAAGAGTGTATGTTATAGAAGTCGGTAACGGCCATCAAGCACTGAAGGACTGAAATATTATTGCTTAAAAGGAGTAACAATGAACCACGTTAACAAGAAATTAAAGACAAAATCTTGAAGAGATCAGACACTTCTGGAGTAATACTACGGACTTCATAACATTACAGATCCCTGCATTGTATTCCCTAAAGGCAACCGGATTAAAACAGACATTTGCTTCTCCTCTTACACAAAATTCAAGCTTTTAACCTCCACAAATTGAGCCGTCTACGTGTACATCAAAACACATAGTTAATTCTTACCACATCCTTGTGAGATAAAACATAAATGTTGCTACTCAAAAAAGGAAAATTAACGCAGAAATTTTGATTATTTTGAGTACCCTAAATCAACTAACTATAGAAATCAGGAATCTCAAAAGTATCCATCACCTGCCCCTATCCACTGTATACCACCTTCTGTCCAAACATGCTTCCTAACAGCAAAACATTCACATAAAACACTGCTTTTCTGTTTATAGCGCATTTCCTCTGGAGTCACTGCAGCAGGAAACAGCAGCAGGGGAAAAAAAAAAAAATCCAATACATCCCTACATTTACTTTTCAGCCAGCCTAAAGAAAAGTGACTGTTCTGATACCAGTTTGTGTCCCGTTCCCCCTTCTCCTCTCCTAAACTCTGCAGGTTGCCTTCACCATTTGCTTCCGTTTTTGCTATGAGTCTACAGTATCTTCACAGATTTCGTTATGAATTTGGTACTGAACAAAAAACAAACAAACAAACAAAAACAAACAAACCCAGCTCCATGAATATTCACTGACAAAGAAATTGCATCGCCTCTGCCTACTCTTGACACAGAAGCATCAGGATTGGGAACAGGAGAACTAATATCTAACACTAGATACATACAGTAAAAAATATCCGCACATCCCATACACAGCTATGCTGCATTCCAAAAGGACAAAAATTTTTAAAGACAGGGTGATTTGTTGAGGCCATGGTGCTATGCTCTGAACCAGCAGCTAGTTCGTGGTCTCCTGCTAGGAAAAAAAAGCATGCAGGCAGAGTGGTAATTGAGAAAAAGAAAGAATCACCCTGTTGAACTCACCTGAAAGGGCAGATCCATGGCACTGTTTCCAATCTGATTCACATTTGGCAGTGACCCACCGTAGTACTGGCCACGACTCTGTCCCAGTTGCAAATATTGGGTTTTCTGCAGCTGTAACTAAAAGAAAAGAAGGAAGAAAGTGTAAAGGCAACTCATTTATTTTTCCACTCTCTCAACTAACTCAACACCACATCCACTATTGATGAGAATGGATACCATCGATGACCAGTCTAAATTCAACTCCTGCGAGTGGATGTCGACCTTCTCCACAGCAGGTCTTGTGAGATACCACCAGGTGAAACCACACAGTTCTTGTATCTCCTGCTGTTCTGAAAACCAGGGGGTAAAAAACCCCGTGTCGGTCTGATCACGACGCTAATATCAAAACTAGCGAGCTGTTCCCGTGTGTGGCATATACATAAGAAAGTCGCCTTAATTTAGTATACCGAGTATACCATTTAACCAGACATTCAACCTTTTAGCTACCCTAGCTAACAGAGGTGATGTAGCTTTCTACCATTAGATAAGCTGCACCAGGAAGAGCTCTGTAGGGAGGGCAGAGACACAGGTTTTCAAAGAAAACCCAACCAGCCAAATTAAAAAAAAGAAACAGCAAAGAATTCCTTACTGAACAGTTCTACACGAAACTAAATGTGACAGCCTGCAAGGCTTCAGTAACCGCTGGGTATCACTCTTCAGTCCTGAATGACACCTCTCTGCTGACATCCTCTAGTACGCGACATTTCTGGTGTACTAAAGTGCGCGAGAGAAAGATGTTTCTCTTCTACTCAAACATCGACTTATTATCACTTCATTCAGAACACTACACCATCTCAACAGCTCGTTAGTAAGAGTTACAATTTTTGATTGATCTTTTGTTAGTGATCTTTCTCAAGTTTTTAGTTTAGTGGTACCAATATTAGAAATAATTCCTCATTCAATTCTGTCACGTTCCTGAGATTTAATACCACGCTGCCACCGAAGCCCTATTTTACACTGATAAAGCAGAATTTGCGATCATCTGAACACAACACTCCAGCTCTCGGGGATGCATCTTCCAAGGGCTCAAGAAACTACAATTAAAGTAGCAAAGAAATGAGCTTATGTAAGTTCCCTCTCCTCCCACTGCGGAGGAGTACATATTTTATAATGTATGTTGTTCCTCACTAGATGTCAACTAGCTTTGCACTCTGAAATGCAAGAACATTCCTAGATTGGTAGCAAAGAATTGTTTAAAGACTAAATGTTCAGATCTTGGCCTAGATGTAGGTTGGTTGCTAAGGTACTGTAGTGTATACATCAACAAATCTGCTTTAGTTTCATTCAAACAGATCCGAGAGCCTTCGCTTCCCAACGCCAGGATTTGGAAGAGCAAAGTTTGGAGAAGTACCAGAAAATGCGGCATCCCCAAAACTGGATGTTTACATGGGGTTTGTGTTTTGTTTTGTTTTGTTTTTTTCTTTACGCTTTCTTCAAGCAAAGGAAATGGCAGAATGGAAACGAGTGGCTCTGCCTCTACAACTTTACCACAAAGGCCCGGCGGTTGAGTGAAGATCTTTCTAGCTCTTTCCATCTTGACAACACGATCTATGTGGAGTCCGCTGATAAAATTGCAAGAAGGCAAGCAGGGATGCCAAGCGGCGCTGACAGTGGAGATATCACGCTGCACGCTGATAGCGCCGAGATAGGACAGGGAGAAAAGGGACCAGTCTGCCTGTATCATGCCGACATTTCACAGTATATATATACACACATATATATGTATTAAAATAGCCCCTAAAGAGAGGAGGAGAAAACGAGATCACCCCGAGGAAAACAGTGCATGAATTCTTCTGCCTTTAAACTGGTCCCCAGAAAAGCAACTCAAATACCCTTCATTCACAGAATCTCCCCTAGAAGCCACCAATTTCCCAATATACAGACAGCCAAAATCTTTATGCTTTAGCTGAGGGACTGAATTAATCCAAAAACTTCCAAGACAACTCTCAGAGATGAAACCTCTCTATGGAAAAGGGGCTCTCGGAAGCCTCGACTCTTCGGGCATGACACCAGTCACAACGTGGCTGACGGCTTTTTTTCTTAACCAAAGTGCAGACAAACCCCCTCAGCCTCAAGACTTACAAAACATTCACAATGTGCCATATCAAACGGTTCCAAAAAATCCCATCTAAAAAGCAGGAAAAGGTCCCCCCTGATTTTTTTGCTTTTGCAATCTTTTGACACGCAATTACAATCCTGTGCTCTCTAAGCAATACATGAAATTAGAGAAAGCCTCCGCGCTGGTATCACTTAATGAGTCACAGCCCCTCTAACGCAGAGCTGTGGATCACTAAAAGCACAATATCAGAACTAGCTGTGCTTTTTGCCTGGCCTCTACATATGTTTTTGTTGTTAAAAAAAGGCCTGTTTGGGATTTGTGCCAAACACCCAAGTAACTATTTCAACAGGTGTTGGTTTCTTTTAAAGAACCTACTATAAGACGCCCAGGGAGGGCTGTGGGGGGGGGTTGCTTTACGGTTTTTTTAATGTTTTGGCCTTCCCCAGTACATACCTACCTCAAAGCATAATGCAACAAGGAGGTCACGCCTATTGTCTTTCCACTGCAGTTAAATGTGGAAATGAGGAAACACAAGAGATGGAGAACTCAAGCGGTTCTCAAAACCGCGCTTGTTAAATGGCTTTGCAGTATCATTAATTTTAGCAACGCTACCTTCGATAAACACTTTTGGAGATCCATGCCAAAAATAAGGAAAGTGATTGCTTGTTATTGCTATCATATATCATTACACCAGCGCGTAGGTCCGTGTTTGTTCCTCTCCTCAGCAAGCGGCCCCCAGACTCCGCGGTTCAGAGGAGCCCATCAACAACTGCCACTTGCAATCTGCAAAGACTAAGAGCAAGCAAAGCAGGCCAGGTTGCTGAACGCTTCGAATTTCCAGCTTTTTAGCCTGTAAAAAAGCATGTTTAAATACCGCGACGCCAGATCTTGCTGCCATTCCAACAGGAGAGCTCAGGGAAAATCAGCTCAAAGCAGAGGATCAGCAAAAAAAAATCTGCAAAATTCCCTGTGATGCTTTGAGAGAACTCTGGAGTCTGGAGTCCCGCGAAGGTGACCCAGGCAGGAAGAAAACCAGGACCCAACATGAAAACCAACAGTGGCTGTGACAAAAATGAATATTTCCTCCTTTATCTGTAAAACTACCTCGTGAGGTGAATTAAGTCTATTGTACAATTTGGGGCTTGGGGATTTGGTTCGAAGAGGGGGACTGTGGGGTTTTATTTTAAAAGAAAAAAAGAAAGCCTTTTCTTAATATAAATATTCAGATTACTCTTAAAATGTTAACAAGTCTCATGACAACTCTAGCTTTATCTCCTGGGGTTAGATTCAATTAGTGGCAACTTGCTTTCTATACGAATTTAGATAGTGAAGTACGATAATGAATTACTTAGTGTTCACCAGATACGTTAATTTCTTGAACCACAAGAACTCAGTGACTCTAACATTACAGCTTTTCCATTTATGTATTATGTGGCCAAGATAATTGCTCCTTGACAGTTGAAAATATTGCTAAATATTCCAGTTCTTTCCTGAGAAAGCTTTTGGTAAGGAAGAGGCTTTTGCTTGTTAAACCCTTCTATTTCTGCTTGGCGTTCTTATTCAGAAGAAATGTTTCCCAAATGACAGATCCAAACTGAATCTGTAATTTTCCCTCCAACAGCATTTCTCTTACGCTACTTAAAGAAAAAAAATGAAGATTTCAAGTTAAAATCCAATTTAATCGTTAAAAATCAAATACTTCTGCATGAGCAGTTTTCTAGAATTGCTGAAAACGTTCCCCAAATAAAAGGCTGACGGACTGTTGGTTCGTTAGGTTTGAAGTTATGTTAAAACAAATAAATTTCTGCAAACGCACCACCAGAGCAACAGTCTGCAGGGCAGCTGCAGCATCTTTACAGCAAACGGGGAAGGAATCGTTACCTTTCCATGTAGTAATTAGGAATTTGCAAGCCATTACATTCTTAAGTCAGCAAACAGTTGAGTAACATGACATGATCTTACTCTGGTTAAGGGAACTGGACACACTGACTTGCTAACAATGGAACGTTCTTCCAGATACTAGCTTTTATGTGGACCCATTTATATGAACTACCTCAATTTTTCCACTTAGATTGGGTTAAAGTTTGCTGGATACACAGCTGTGTTTGAAGGGAGAGATTCAAGTCATACAATAAAAATAAAATAAAGGAGAGAAACGTATCCCTAAAAGCATATCCAGTTTTCCTACAGACTTCCTAAGTGTCTAAAATACACAGGTGGGAATCAAGGGAAGCATTTATGAAAATTCAATACTTCACCTTCTCTAAATTCTTCTGCAAAAATTCTGGGCAAATTACAAACGTACGGAACAGAATTTAACTGTAATCGAACGGCAAATCTGCCACAGGAATTAAGTCAATCAAAATCCACTATAACCGTTTCTTCTAAATGCCCTTTTTAATACATAAAGATTTGATTCCCATAACCGTAATAAAAGGGTGGAGTGTCCGTTTGATAAAAAACCCCTAAGATATCTGATGAATACAGGAAGTAAGATTTCATGATAACTGCTCTTTTGCCGGTTTGCAGTTTCCATACCAAGCTTTCTTATAAATTTTAGCTTTTCACTTCAGAAAGCTTTCTCTTTAGCATGTTGAGACTAATAAGCAGCAAAGCAAGTGCAGATTAAAGTTAGAAATGTATTACTAAAGCTTAATTGGAAATTAAATTCCATTTAAAGGATTAACTGGAAGTTTCAGAGACTGCATTATAGGTAAATCCTGTTGCTCAAAGCAGTTCAAAGTTTCCCAGTTGGATACATCTGAAAGTTCTCAGGGAGGCTTTCTCCAGAGGCAGGACCCACCACGGAAAAATAATATCCAGTTGTCCGGAGTTTTTAAACTGGCTGGGATTGATCTGGCATCCTCAATAATATGTCGCTGCTATTTTCTAATCTCTCCCTAGGAATGAACCCACAGCCCAAGTCTCGGTAAAAAGCTCTGCCTCAATAAAAAGGCACTTCTCGGACTATTTTTGGCCTCTCTGCAGAAGAGCCAAAGATAGACAGCGGAGACCAAGCGCCCTTTTATCTTCGGAATTGGACTTTTGAAATCACACATGTACGGCGGCGAGAGAGAAATTTTGCAGGTCAAGCATGCGCTCGCCGCCTCTCCTGCGAGCGAGCGGAAGGCAGAGTCTCCCCAACTACTAATCTGGCTGCTTTCTCCAGCATGAAATTAAACGCTAAGGCAAACAAGCCCTCAAGACAAGACAGTTACTCAGAGGAATCCCAGTGGAAGTATTTTCTTCAAAGGGAGGTTTCTTACCATTCACAATCCTCATGTTGATAAGAAAAGCAAACACAGTCTTAAAAAGAAAGATAAGTTAACATCAACTTAATGATTGACAGTTACTGCATTTAGACTTAGTGGGAATATAGCCATTAGCTAAAAATCACCCAGTTACCCATCAAACTACTAAATTAAAGAAGTTCTTTACATTTGTAGTCTAGTTGCCAAAACCTATGTAACAATTAACTGCTCTGACCACCAAAAGAGTTTGGCTTCTCCCTTCCCCTCAAATTAACCCTTTTCTGTCAATAGTCTAAAGTTCATATTAGAATTTGAATTTTAAAAACCCTGTACTTGCTGCCCAACCAATTTCTAAAATTAATATACATCAAAATAACGCTTCATTTACTAAAACCATCCTCCATGAAAGCTGTCTAGAATGTATTTAATTAAATGAGGAAGGATTCACAAATCAATAAAAGAGAATCCTGCTAAGCCAAGGAAAAGAAAATTTAAATGTTAGCCACAATTTCATTAATTATAGCAGGTAGTCAGCCACCAGTCCCTCTCTACCTCAACAGACCCAGACACAATCTCATTAAAGCCAAGAGCCTAAAATTAATATCAATAATGAGAAGACACAGAAAGTTATTAGCAGAAAAAAAAAAGTTTCATGAGCAATGAAGGATGTCGTTTTAGAATACAGTCAAGCAGATCACCCCATGGAGAACAGCCCCAGCCTCCGTGTGCCTTTTCCTTCCCAGGAAAGCTGTATGACCTTGCCCCTCTCCTTGCACCAGAACTCATAACCTGAAAGAAATCTGGTTAAAGCAGCTGAACCAGCAGAAAAACTGCGTGGGTAAGCTTGGTTTCTCTGAACTTGCCCACCCCACAGCCAGATGGATTTCTGATAGTAGAAGGGAAACAGGAGAGAACAGCGGGAGCCAACAAAAGAACGATTTTTTCCAATATCCAGCCACCAGACTCGCACAGCTGTGCAGTCCAGTTTCACAATTAAGTTTCAGGGCCGCCTGCTGAAGCTGGTGCCTGAGCAAAGCTCATCTTCACTCTCACGGAAGCTGGGAGGTATGAAAAAAATGAGTCAAATGAACAACGAGAGAACGGGGCCTCGCGTTACAACAACATGGCATTTCTGCATTCCCTCTGCCACCAGAGTTCCCCAGGACACTATGCAAGCAATTAAGGCCTTTTCCAGAGGCAATTGCTAATTTTCAGGTTCCTCAACAAAAAATATTGGGGGTCTATCAAAATTCACAACTGGGGTCTAAAGTACTGTGTCTCCTGGAGACAACCAGACCTGTGCTGTGAGTCTAAAAGCACTTTAAAAACTGAAGTCCTGCTTTGGGTTTTCCCCCTGGGTACCAAGCGTATCAAACTAGACATTCAAAGCATCAATTTCTTCTATTTTACTGCTTGCATCTTAGTTATCCTCCTATATAATGAGAATAATCACACCAAAAGAATACTGTAAAGATTAAGTTGGTTTTGAACTACTCAGATTCTGTAACAGTGCGGAGCACATCCCTGGGGTTTTAATTATCCTATCAGCAAAGCAAAGTCTGAGGGTGCACTCGAAGGCCCAGAGCTACACACCGAACAATGCGGATAAATCAAGATATCTAACAGCCTCCCAGTAAGCCACCAGTATCTCTTTTTGTGCTAAAAGAGGCAGGGGTCTCAGTCTCACTAAGGGAGAAAGGGAATATATGATAAATAAATTAAAGACTATTACACCGCTCATGCAGAAGGAGATAAATGAAGACTGGAAAGAGTTTTGGAATACTTGAGTTTTTAATCTATATAATGCTTTTATAGTTGGAGCACGACTGATAATACTGTCCGTTTTTGTAGTGCTATCAGGTTTTTGACAATTTATTGCAAATAATTAAAAAGACTTCCATTGTTTAGATGTTACAGATTAAAATCCACCTACGCGTGTTCTCTAAATGGCTGAATAGGTGGCTAAAGAAGAGATGGATGTCTATTTGCAATTTTAGCCCTTTACTTTCATTTTCCAAGTAATTAAAAATTAGTCGATGAAATCGAATAACATCAATACTTTCCCTTTCATCTGAGCATGCACCCACAGAAGTGTGTGTACGATAGATGTTTCTTTTCAATTCAAAGAATGTCCTGACAGTCAGGGGAAATAAACCTTGTGATGTGATATAAACCCACTTTTAAATTGTCTTTCAGAGCACCCAATGTTACTCTGCCTGACATAAAGAAAAGGGTGCAGCATCAGGAAACTACAGTTGGAGTTCTATTACCAAAGACACTGATTCTCTAGAAAAAAGGCTTGACCACAGCAGTAGATAAAAAATATCTAGAATTACACAGAAGTACACAGCCTGCTATCAGCCCCTTAAAGCTAATGCACACGGTCGATATAAAAAGGGAACTCTGAAAACTGCGTTCCTCTCAAAATCAGAAGACATTTACATGTGCCTGCTGCAAAGCAAGTGACACTGTTCTTTTATTTCTGAATAATCGACCATTCATGGCAACAAGGGAGAGGGAGCACATACTGCACGCAGAGGAACGCTAGAACAGAAAACGCGTAGCTAGCTTCTTCACAACCCTTCCTGGCTAACAGAGCCAGACTACACAGACTCATTTATCAAAGCAAAAGAAAAGAGAATCCCTTGCACTTCTCTCTCGTTTGGGCTGTCACAATCAGGAAGAAACACCATCAAGCCAGATTTCTAAAGTAACTTATTTCCTGCAGCTTCAAGTACTGATCCAACAGCAGCAGTGGATCCAAACGCACAGCTGTTCCTCCCAGGAAGATGGTAAAGGAAATGAAGCCTGAAGTTTAGAGGAAAGGTATAATCCGCAGTGATAGCAGCTGCTCCGGCTGGGTCACTCGGGATTTAAAATATTCCAGCAGCAGCTTTGTAACAAAATGTTTTGCAATGTGGGGGTTTTTTATGCATTTTAGTATGTTTTTATTTTCCTAAAAGTGGAGATTCTAACACTGATTAGAAATGGACAGTGCGGACAACCAGAGCAAAAGTTTCCCTTGTTGCCTCTGCCAATCACATTTGGCCTTCTAATGCTGTTAGCATCCCAGCGCAGAAGAGATTGCAGAGAAAAGCACCACCATGCCAAAACAGGAAGCCAAATGTCTAGTACAAACTAAGTGAAAATTACCACGAAAAACTCCAGACATATGGTATGAACTGGATTTGAACCCCTGCTTTTAGAACTGCTACATCATTGTTTACTCTTCCATCACCATAACTGTCATTTAAGCCACTTTCAAGTATTTGTTCCATCATCACATGGACATGTCAGGACACAAACAGAAAAACTCTGCAGGCCAGCCAAACACAGTCATTAAGAATAAAAATTCAAGAAAAGGAAAAAATGCATTTTTGCTTCCCTTTTTTTTTTTTTTTAAGGGAAGGAATCTGTTGTAATATATTGGAATTTAGCAGCCACAAAAGAGCAACAGCTTTGTTTCTGCCAGGCTGAAACACTTCACAACCAACTCTGTACTCACAGAGGAGCTGCAAACACAAAGCCAGCACTGCACTCCATTTTTACCAGTGGATGGCTACCACATATACGGATCAAGGGTTGAGGGTTTCCCCAATGCACTAAAATACTCACGTTTCTTCAGACTTCAGAAATTCACAACAAACTGGGAGGTGATGTATTGACAGGCCAGAACCAAAGGGATTCTGCTGCCGCCTGGGAGCGTCCCAGCTGACGCGAACTCAGTGCGGGGGTCTGCACGGAGACGGGGGGGGGAAGCAGAATCCTCCCCCTCCATCTCTCGGGGCCAGAGCTTGAAAGGAACTTGCCATGAAAAAATAAACTGCGAATCAGAAGAAGGGGTTTTCATCATTAGAGTAATGAAAACTGCCCATCAGAGGAAAGGGGACAGCAAGACAGCTAACTTCAGATTTTATAACTGAGTAAGCTTAAAAGTTACCTGACAGTACCACATACATGTTGCAGGTCCAGTTGCTCACCAGTAAAACTGTGAGGTCTCAAAGAGTGTGCATCTACTGGATTGCCCACACAGGTCCCTTGCAGCTGCACAAAAGCCTCTACAAAATTAAGGCAGCCCTGAATGATTCTGTGCTTTGCAAAGGAGAAAGGAGATGGTGGAATAAGCTCTTATCTCCAGTACCTGTGACAATGCTAGCCATTTGAGGAAGGTGCTCCTACCGGTTTATTTTTGGGACTATCTAAAACCATTTAATTTTTGCAACTAGCACGTCCATGAAGCTTTCTCTCTGCTTTGAGGTGCAGCCATTATCATAGGTTCTTCCTCACTGAAAAACCCTCTTGGTCACTTGGCTGATTCGCAGAGCAAAGAGCAGAGAACAGGAGAAAAAGCAAACCCGAAAAGAGTAGACGCAGCCCGAGCCCCCCCAGCTGAGGTGCAAAGCGTCACTACTATAAACCAACATAAACTTCTCCCAACCGGTCACCGTAACACTGCTTTGTGAAAAGCATTATAGTCCGGTCAAATAAATTTCATTCATAAGAGCTGAGATATATATTGATCAGCAAAGCTTAAACAAGGATCGTCTGAATCCCCGCCAACTAGCGATCACTGCACTTTTAGCGCTCCAAGAGAGCCAGTTATTACTCATGAGTTCATGATGTTTTCTTCACCTTCCTGTTGAACAGATTATTTAAGACCTCAAATCACTTAACTGGATTGTTTTGTCCTGTTATGAGTCATCTACAAATTCCAAGGCACCATTAGATTCCCCTTCAGGAGCTGCAAGCAACTCCCCAGATTGCCTCGGCCATAAAATTGTGAGGAAATGGGTTATAAAAATTACACACGTCCTCGGCCCTCTACCCCAGATGGCTTCTAGAATTCATGTGAAAGTGAAAAGATCTCACCCCGCAAAGTACACTTACTATTTATCGCCCAACCCAAATCCACACTACGCTCCAAATCAAACCCCCTTTTTCTTGTGAACCCAAAGGAGAACAAACCAGAATATTTAACTTTTGCAGAGGAGGAGGAAGGGGAGAAGGAAGAAGATTGTGGCATTTAATGCTGCAATATTTTTTTTTTATTTATTTCTGGTTTACACCAGCAGAACTTTGAGCACTGGCACTTTACACATTAGCTGCATTTAACCTTCTCCAAAAAATTGACTAACGTGAACTATTTAATGTTTTGGGCTTTGCAGGCAAAGAATTAGTAAGAACATACCTTGCAGAACTTAATAATAAGTAAGAATTAATGAAATCTAAAACACAGGCCATCACTCTGCGTTTAAAAACACTTTGCTATTTCTGGTGAACAAAGGTTTACTGTTTAAAACTTAACAGTCACAACTGAGTAGCAAGTAAAAACAGGATACAGCACAACTTGAGACTTAAAATAGTGACTGTTCTTCAGAGTTCTGCTCTATCACCGGGCACCACGCCAAGCAAAGCTACAATATGAACCAAACCTGATTTGCACTGCTTTTAAAAACAAACCAGATCCCGTGTCGGTTCTGCAAATGCCACCCTTCTTTTCTGAAAGCGTTTCAAAAAGAGAAAGGCGTGTATGTTGCTGATAATCCAATATAATACATTGGAGAGGACTCAGACTTGAAGCTTATTGATTATTTGATATTCGGAAGGCAAAGAATTCTTTTTGCTATATTTAAATCTAGCGCAACGCTCTCAAAATCTATTCATTTTCATGATCATTATTAGCTGAAAATGTACTTTTAAAGAAAATACTTATTCGGAGCAGGCCAGAATATCTTTTTGCCAGTTGATGGACAACACTTAGGAGAACGGTGGAGCGTGAACATCCAGTCTAAAAACCAAGTTCCTAAACCATCCCCATTCCTCCTATTGAAATTCTCAGAAAAGATGAAATAAAAGCAGAGATGCCCTCATTAAGCAAGACAAAAATAGCTTTTATGTTCCATTTTTTATTTTTAGCTAAAGAATGAAAATTCAGTTACGTAACCCTACAAGTTCCATAAATCAGGAGACAAGCAGGGCATGTTTGCACC
The DNA here is from genome assembly GCA_013400135.1 of Rhinoptilus africanus. Classification (NCBI taxonomy): domain Eukaryota; kingdom Metazoa; phylum Chordata; class Aves; order Charadriiformes; family Glareolidae; genus Rhinoptilus; species Rhinoptilus africanus. The sequence continues at coordinate 56,962 of VXBO01007151.1, forward strand.
CTTTGGAGATAATCAGCGACCAGGAGAGCACCTAACTCTGCGCTGACAGTAGCCACAAGCACTGCTGGGTCAGTTAAACACTGACTGGTACAGAATAAATGTTCGATTTAGCTCCTGCCGAGGCTCACGTTGGTTCACATGCAGAGAAAGCCATTTCAGGATGACCTGCAGTCCACACCACCGAGATAACACTTCTCTGGTCCCCAAAACCACCGCGGCCTTTGCAGCATCTTCTTCCCTCCAATGGTTCCTCCCGCTGCAGCTCAACCTTAAGCCGTCCTATTAGAGCACAAGAAATTGTACCTCTTAAGGTGAGGCATTAGACAATTCTCTAGGTACTAAAAATATCTGCCATTAGAGTCAAAATTCTTCGAACCCAAAAGGCTCGAACAATGTAATCATTTCACTGCACAAGACAAAAACCTAATTACAATGAGAAGGTCAATAAGGTATTTGAATCTGAGTAAGCTGGCGGCAACTTTTGCAATATTTAAGATATTATTTTTGCTCTTCCCTCACTAGTGGAGAAATGCCATCGAGGTGGCGAGGGGGAGCAGGGTCTTGTGGAATTAGGGATAAAAGACTGCAAGAAGGACCATCCTTGTTCACTGCGTTTACAGACACAGCAAGGAGAAACCCAGTAACACCACTCCAATAATTGGCTGCTGAATGGATGCCATGAATACAATCTACATAAGACTTTGCAAGGAAAGAAAAAGATGAAAAGTCAGTATATTAAAGAATCGCTGTCTTCCTTTTTGCTACTGAGGGGTTTTTTTCCCCCCTTAATCCATCTTATGGATGTCAAAACAGCATTTAGGGACTCCAGAACTGGAAAAATCTTCTGCAGAGCTTCACATTGCTGCAAGATGCTGCTCCTACAACAGGTCTAAAGAGGTACCAATGTACAGAAAGGCAGGTCACAAGTACCTGATACGCTTTCTTAGTTGAGAACTATCACCATCTGCCCAGATAGACATACATTTTGGAAAACTAACTCAAATTCTCTCTCCTTTGAGACCTTGGCTATCCAAGGCAAATAATACTAATATAAATAGTAATAGCTGATATCAAAATTAATGGAAAATTCATCTAACAGAACTCTGCCAGTCTGCCATTAACACATCTTACTACTACGTGGTGGTAAGTAACCATACTAAAAAACACGAGCGGGTAGCACGGCAGGGATATCACAGAGGATCTTTTCCCAGTCACCAAGAAAAGCGATAGACCAAGCAGGCAGGAAAGTAAAATACGCATTAAGAAAAACTGCCTGTAAAATACAGACTTTTAGACAAGGATCATGAAGCGCTGTAGAATTATTACCAAAACCTCAAGCCAGAATGCTTCATTTCATTGTCCTCTACTTCATTATTTAAGACTCATATTTTGTGGGTGTGTGTTGTTGTTTTATTGCAAAGGATTGTTCTGGTACAAGTGGAAGAATTTTCAGTTCCCAAGAAATAATTTGCAAAACAAGACTATTATCAACACTCAGTTACAACTTTATAATTTATAAAGTATGAATGAGATCATACAAAAACATCCCTGGTTGACAAATACGCACTTTTGCAATGCTCGTTTGGCTCAACTAGTACCACTGGAGATCTTGACAGAAATCTTATTCCTGGATATCACTTACATGGCACTAAACGTGCTAAACAAACCATTTAAAACCAATTAAAGCAACATTTTAAATATTAACTCCTACGCACTATCAGATAGGCTGATCTTAGCTAATGACTTCATGAATACTCACAGGTTTGGCTACCACCTCAAGTTTACACAGAAGCCCTCGGGACAGCATTCGTTTATCCAAGTGCAAGTAGTTTAGACCAAAAGAAAAAAAAAGGGGAAGCAGCACTGAGGTCGCAACCTGTCACTGCCACACAGCGAACACTGGCGCAAGCTTACGTTCACGAAAAATCTACCAGATTTTGACAGTTTGCTTCTTTTCAGCCACTTACTCCAATCCTGCCGGCTACAAAGCAACAGCTACTCCAGCACATCTACAAAAAAAACAGGTATAACTCCAGCCATCGCAACCAGAAGTGTTACTTGTAAAAAAGAAAAGTTTATTCTCTTTTTTTTTTTTTTTAAGACGCAGTATTACATTTGGTGGGAAGTGCCCTGAAGTATAGTTGAGTTTCAGATCCTACATTAGGTACAAAAATATTGATGCCAGGGTGGAACATACCATTAGAGACTGATCGATGCTGTTGAGGAGACTGACAAAATCGCTGCAACACAGCCCAAGAAAATGCTCCTTTGCAATTAGGGATAGATAATAGAAACCAAAGACAAATATTTAGCCTTTAAGACATTTTGTTTAAATCCCTATTGACCATTTTTGAGAGGATATCTACTTTTTGCCATATTAGTATTTTATTACCACTAAAATGAAAGTGTCTAGAAATACTCGGTAGTTTCTTACAGAACAACTTACATGCCTGGGCAGAGCAGGAAACTGCCAGAGCTAAAACATACCTCAAAGAAACCCCAAACCCACTGGTTTAATACGGTCTACCCCTGATGCAACCCATGCTGGAGCTTGCACTAACACACAACGAATATCCGAGCTTCAGTATGCACCATGCTGCTGCCTCAGCAAAGAACCAGGGTCTTGATTTTGATAAGGTACAGTAAATGCTTCGTAACTAGTATCAATGACATCAATAAACTGATTATAAAACCAAAAATAAATGGTTAGTGCTAGAAGTAGCAGGTTGATGAACAGCAGATTAAAATTAATGTTTCCAAATCAGCACAGGTAATCTTAGATGGTTAGAAAAATAAAAATGTCGTTTACATGGTAAAAAAAGAAAAAAAATCAAATAAAAAGTCATCTGATCGAAAACCATTTTTAACCGTAGTTAGGTTTCTCAACACCGCGTCCTTACACAATCACATTATGGGCTTTCCAGAGCTTAGGGGTTTCCCCCCTCCTTTTTTTTTTGTGTGCACTATGTAAAGAACAACTCTTTCCTTTCATCTAACAGGTACTGAAGAGAGTTTGTGCATAGGCCACACAGTGACTAAAATCATTTCTCAGTACAACATATTCTTGAAAAATACTTTAAGGAAGGGTTCCTGGTGTCCTGTTCTGTGGTCTAATGCTTCACTCAGACAGAGAGTGCTCGTTCACCTCTGCCCTTCTACTGGTGCCCGCACATAATTCAGATTAACACAGCATCAGCCCCTCCTGTTGACTGATGGTTTTGCCACGTCTGTAACTACTACAGGAGGTTTGTAGTTCCTGTATTCGTAACTATAACTCAAAGTCATCAAAACTACATACTTCAGCTTGTAAGTACAAGACCTAGAAAATAATTATCTAGACCTAAAACTTCTTGGGATCTTAACTACAGGCAAAGCTCACCTCTGCAAGAACAGCTCTGCAGCTCAGTTAATTCACTTCGAGGGAAAATCCAAAATCACCCTGAAAGAGTTGGAAGAGCTGAGTGTACATAACCTTGAGAAGGTATTCTCTTACCAAATGAGTAGCTGCTAAAAACACAGATTACCGCAAATGCTCTCCACTGCCAAAGCTAAAGAAAACTTTGAAACGCAGCATACTGAGTTTAGTTCCACATGTTCATCCTGTGAATAACAATTAATACACTGAAATACAGCAGTTGTACCATCACAGTTTCACACGCCTACAGACCCTTCATAGCTCTGCTACATCATTGAAACAGACGGACTTGGCCACTGCACAGAAAAAGACTTTGCCTGAGAGCTGAAGCAAGCAGCTGTAACACGTGGCAATGATGGAGTAATAATAAAGAAGTCATTGCCTCCTTAAAAGAAAAACACAGCGTAAACCTGACTGGGTTTACCAGAAGAAACATGACGGCGCTGAGTGAAGAATGCGAGTTCTCCAGCATGGCATATCAGCAGCCGAGGCGAGTGTTTACCTTGGACAGCTCAGGAGAGTTAAGGAAAGCCCAGAGTCGCACAAGAACAGAGATGCTTTGTGCCCCTGCGGGTAGCTCACCCCTGCATTTTCACTCTCCGCTTTACAAGAATTCCTTCAAAGAATTAACGGCAGCTTCAACGCAGTCACTCGCCCAGCCTGCGTCTGTCAAAAGAAGGACGATGCCCGCAGCCGGTGGTACAGACGCTGCCACGTGGGGAGCGTACTTGGCCATATGGAAACCAACAACTTGGTTCTGTGTCCTGCTTCACCAGAGAAGTTAGAAAATCGCGGATGATGCCTGAGCGACCTATTTCTTGGCCTGGAAATGTGCAAATTCAGGGTCAACCCCCCCATATTTGGGAAAGACACAAAGAAGAAAAACACTGTTTGAGCTTGAAGTCAAGATTAACACTTCTGTTTTGAGAGAAATTCACGACACTATTAAATTGACCAAAACTACTTCCAGCTGAAAGCGTGAATCTCTGTGCTCAAAGGGCTAAGTCCTGATTTTGATGCGTTTCTTTAATATCTTTCAGACATTCAAGAATACTATTACGTAGTCACGAATTTCTTTTTTATCAAATTATTTAATAAAAACACGCTGGAGACATTAGGAAAGATTGCGACACTGTGTCATCATCATTAGTGTTTTTCATTTTTAAAACCACAGATTAGCATTCCTGATTCAACTAAGCTTTTAAATACTGTTTTGCATACTGTCTACATGGAACGATGACCTGTGAATGTACAGAGACATTTCGATCTCTTCCACAACCAGTAGGAACAAGTAAATGAGTAACTGTCTCATACACAAATACAAATTTTGTTACAGGGAGGTGTGTGCCTGCACATGTGTTTTACACAGAAATACAAACTGTGGGGTTTTTACTAAATTTTTGTTTATTTTCACTTCAGTCAAATGGCCATCTATGGATAGCCATGCCATTAAAATATATTCCACTTGAAAAAATTAAACTAAGCCAGGATCTTTATATTAAAAATATTCAGGTTTAAAACAGAAACACCGACTTTTTACTTCACATAGTTTTTGAACAACTCAAAAAAGCAACACAGGCACACGCAACTTTTGATAACAAGTAAAAATATGCAAGCAAACCCTGTCACGGCACCATCACACGGATTGACAAAGCACTGAATTATGTACTCGGGAACACGGAAAATAAATTTGGTGTCACCGAGGAATACAGGTTGTTACTAAAGATCCTCTTTTTGAGAAGTGCTGTTAGTAGTAGCTCACTGAGACACCTGCAAGTTGCCTGCACTGGGGGCTTCGTGTGCAGGAAAAGACTGGGTAAGCAGCACTGGAAGTCTGCAGAATGCCTCCAAATATCACCATTAACCTGTTTTTTCTTCCCTATTTTCACTCCGTAACACCAACATCAGCATAGCTCTCCAGGCAGGTCGGGCTGGGAGTCAATGCCCATTGCCGGTTTTTGGAGTCAGGGTTTTGGGGGGGGGTCCTTTTTTTTTTTAAGGTAAGACTGTCAGGTCCATAAGAGGGAGCTCAAACACAGCTCCGTCTGAAATCTCTCAAAACTAAGTGACTTTAAAAATATGTATTAAAGAAACAAGCCTAAAAACCTGAGAACATCACCAACTGAACAAGAACCACCTTTAAGACACAGGTCATAAGCTACACGCAAATTTTCTTTACAATCTTACATTCTCTAGCATTTGAAGAGCTCGGCACTATCTGTGTTATCCTGCATGTTAATGTTTTGTTAATTACACTTTCAAAGGGCAGCAACAGCCTTGTATGAGTAAATACATGCAACGCAGCAAGCATCACTGGGCTGTGTTACAACAGAAATTGAGTAGGCCCTGATAAACAACCTGTCCTTAAAACACAGAAATCATCACAGTTCTAAAATTTCATGCTGCACATAAAAAAAAGAGAAAACAGCAGAATCACACGTAAAATACAGGAGTCAATGTCACACAGGAAAAAAAACCCCAACAACCTCCTCCTCACCCACTTTGTTACTATGGGACTCGCAGAAATCTCTGGATTATAAACACGAAGGTCCCACTCACAAGACAATTAAGCAGCTCCGGTGCTTCTATCGGCCACCCGCCTCCACGGCTCTTCGCAAGGTCTGTGTCTCCCAGAAAAGCTAAAACGCATTCTTGAATTTGCCAGCTGAAAGGCAGGACTTTGCTGCTCCTGAGAATAGGGGAACACTTTTGAAACCGAAGTGGTTTATTTTTCAAAGGGATTCTTTTTTTTTCCCCTAACTGAATGGTGAGGGCAATAGAGAAAGAAAAGAGTTAATATCGTGCTCTGTTTTGTCCTAGGCGAGAAAGATGCATCATAACTTAAAAGTCTCAGATGGACCAAACAGCATAAATAGGTGGAAGATTACCAAGGCAGAAAGCAAGCTCAGAAGCAGCATGTGTACGCACAAGAAATGGTGGAACAGTAGTTCTCTGCCTCTGCTACACCAGTAACTAACAATAAAAGAGACAAGATGGTAAACATTGCAAAAAGACAATTACTAATAATGAAAAGGCAACAGAAATTTTGGGCTGCTTCCACAAACTGAGTAACGCATTTTCAAACTGACAGCAAAGTGTTGGTTGCCAAATGAAAATGAGAGCAAACAGCAAAGTTGTGCTTAACCCCTTTTTGCTGCATTTTAAACACAGATGAAATCATGGAATTTAGAAGAAAAAGTCTACAAAGGAGACATTTTACTCAGCTATTTGGTCAGTGTTTCCATCACTTCAGTACCCAGAATCCTCAGAAAATTTATTCATCTTGGGTCGTTTTCTCAATACCAGGTTCTTGAAAATGAGATGGGTTTCCATCTGCAAAACCTGGGTTAGGAATAGGCAGATTTCGGAGAAACTGAATTAGGATCCCAACTTATCTTGCGGCAGGTGAATGACAAATGTCAGAGTTAACTGAAGGACAACTTGTAATTGCAGACTTCAAGAACTCTCAAGAATACCCCACTCTCGAGTGACAGCTGAGGACTGACCACCAAAAGGCAAAACCCGGGGGTACTGAGCTACATGACGGAGGTGCGAGAAACAAGATGACTCCAGCGACTGCAAACATCTCAAAGTTGTCCTCACGCTGCTCTCAACTAACTCTAACAGTAACTCTGACAGCATCCTCTGTGAAACATCAACAAATAGTTCAGCAGGAACAAAGCCTCGGCCCCACGCCTTCCCGAGCAGGAGCTGACAGCAGCAGCAAGCCTTTCTTTTACATCTCACCAGCAGCACCACCAATTCAAAACAAATATTTACCCCTATCCTGACAGGAAGGAATAAAAGGAAATGTTTTACTGCAAATCCAGCCGTAGGTTCTCTTGCTCCCATTCCTGCGAAGGTTCAGCCACAACCAAGGTCGTAAATTTTCTTTAGACAGTTTAAAACAAAAACGTTGACCTAAACAGGTGAGACAAAAACCGTACAGAAAAGCTCTGACATCCCTACACCGAAAGCAGAAAAGGCATCTGATGTTGGGAAAGCGCATTCGTTACACCGTGAATTTCTGCTTGCTGGGCTTTGCAGAGACACCAGAATCCAGGGAGGATTTGGAAGTGCAGCAATTTGCACCTACGACAACTGGAGTGTAACAGGAACAACATTAGTGACACCAAGTCCCAGCAGCTCCTACCGGGTCTCGGCATGCCTGTGGGTGCTTGGTGCCCACACGCCCCTGCTGTGGGGAAACCGGGGCTTTACCGGGGGGCGGCTGCGGCAGGACCCAGCCCTCCATACCTAAGGGAGCCGGGGATGCTCCGCAGGGCCCTCAGGGAAGCGCTCCTTAGGCAGAGGGGTGCAAGGCTGGGACCCCCCACCCCAATCTGGGCCTGTCCCGGGGTGAGGAACTGGGACCCTCCCTCAGACCCGGGTGAGGAACCAGGACCCCACCTCAGTCCCAGGGCAAAGAACCAGGACACCCCCAGACACAGGTGAGGAACCACGCTCCCCTTCAGACCCGGGCAAAGGACCCCCTCAGATCGGGGCCTACCCCAGAGTGAAGAACTGAGGACCCACCCGCCTCAGACCCGGTCCTACACCGGCTGAGGAACCGGGACCCCCGCTCAGACGCAGGATGAGGAACCAGGACCCTCCCTCAGACTCAGGCCTGTCCCAGGGCGAGGAACCGGAGCCCCGACTCCCACCCTGGTGAAGAATCCGGGACCCGTCTCCTCAGACGGGGGTCTGTCCCGGGGTGAGGAACCGGGCGCCCCCTCAGACCCGTCCCAGAGGAGAGGGGTCCCCCTCGGCACACAGCAAGGGGGGGTAGAGACGTGAGGGGGCTGCTCCAGGGCAGCCCCCCCCCCTCCGATCGAGGGACCGGAGACTCCCACACACATACCCCAAACCCGCCCCGGTGCCGCTCTCCAGAGGATGCTCCGGTACCGGGAAAACCAGGGGGTGGTGGGTGATGGCGGGGGAAGGCGGCGGGGCTCCCGC
>VXBO01007151.1:65418-88122 GCA_013400135.1 Rhinoptilus africanus
AGGGGGCGGAGGGGCGCATGCGCCGCCGCGGCGGCGGCGCGCGCGGGAGGTGTCGCGCGTGCGCAGTGGAGGGGCTTCTCCCGGCGACGTCCGTGAGGAGGGAGTGCGCGGCGCGCATGCGCGTGGCCGGCCGGGCGGCGTGAGGCGGCGGCGCGGCCGGTGTCCCTGCGCTGTTCCCCGCCGCCGCGGCGGCCTCTCTCGCGGGCGGCGGCTCGATTGGGGCCGGAGGTTGTGGGCATCCCCGCCTCTGTGCTGCCCCGGCCGGGACAGGGGTCTTCGGGCAGGCCCCGCGCGTCGCGGCTGGGGGAGCTCTCCCCTGAAAGGCCGTGTGCCTCCCGCGGCAGGCCGGGCTGCGGAGCCAGACTTGAACCGCGGCGTGGTTTAGAGGGGACGTTAAAGATTATGTAGTGCCACCCCCTGCCCTGCGCAGGGACACCTCCCACCAGCCCAGGCTGCTCCAAGCCCCGTCCAACCTGGCCTTGAGCCCCTCCAGGGATGGGGCAGCCACAGCTCCTCTGGGCACCCTGGGCTAGGGGCTCACCCCCCCTCACAGCACACAATTTCTTCCGAATATCTCATCTAAATCTCCCCTCTGACAGTTTAAACCCGTCCCACGGCTCCCCTCCCTGCTCCAGAGTCCCTCCCCAGCTTTCCTGGAGCCCCTGGAGGGAGTGGAAGGGGCTGGAAGGTCTCCCCGGAGCCTTCTCCAGGCTGACCCCCCCCAGCTCTCTCAGCCTGTCCCCACAGCAGAGGGGCTCCAGCCCCCCAGCATCTCTGGGGCCTCCTCCGGCCCTGCTCCAACAGCTCCGTCTCCTGCTGTTGGTGCCCCAGCGCTGGGGGCAGCACTGCAGGGGGGGCTCACCCAGCGGAGCAGAGGGGCAGAATCCCCCCCTTGCCCCCCTGCCCACGCTGGGGGGGGGCAGCCCAGGCTGCGGGGGGTTTCTGGGCTGTGGATGCATGTTGCCATCTCATGTGGAGCTTCTCACCCACCAGCACCCCCAAGTCCTTCTCCTCAGGGCTGCTCTCCAGCCATTCTGTGCCCAGCCTGGGTTTGTGCCTGGGATTGTCCCCTTTCCAGGTGTAGGACCCCGCGCTTGGCCGGGTTGGTGATGGATGTGTGGGTGATGCCAGGTGGAAACAAGGGGATTGGTTGTTCACGTGTACCCACCGGGCACTTAAATAGCAAAGACCTTGTTCTGAAGTGGGAGGTAAATCCCAAATCTCTAAAAAGCCACATCTTTTTTAACCAAAAAATCTAAAACTTCAATTTTACTTTTTTTTTTTTTTTTCTATCTAAAGTCACTGAGAGGTTTTTCCCCTCTGCAAAAAATGGACTTGGAAGAATTTTCTCAAGAAACCAGTTGTCCCAGCACCTCACATGGATCAGGCTGGGCTCTTCTGAGGCATGAGCTGAAAAAGATAGCCAGCTCCTGCTCACCCCCCTGCCAGCGCTTGACGGAGCAGCATGTGCAGCAGAGAGGGAAAGGGAGAGGAAAACAAGCTGCGCATTCATTGCTAAGTCTTTTAAGATAAGCAACAGTTCCTACTCTGCGATTGCCGTCTCTTCCTGCAAGATAAGGTACGTGAAGCTACGAGACAGGCAATACCTGTACGGTGGAAAACTAGTACCAAGACACCAAGGAAAGAATTTCTGGCAAAGGTTTAGGAATTGGAAGAGTCTCACGTTTTTTCTGGTCCGTTTAGGTGCGTTGTACCACAAAGCGGACAATGCTACCGCAGCTCCGTGCTGAACTCCACAGAACAGAGCGTTGCAGCCTCCCCACACAACCACGTCTTCGCTGCCAAACTCCTGCGAGTGCATCCAGCTCCACCCTTCTCCCTCTCCCACAGCCTTCTGTGTACGCAGAACAACTTCTCAGTGAACCCCGACTCTACGTCAACACCGCCGGAGAGCCGTTTCCCCACCCCGAGGAGTCAGGACCTTGGCCGACGCTGCCGGGGATGTGTGTAGGACACAGCGTATCTGCCCCGGGGACAGGATGACGGGCAGAGCTGACCCGGTGGGACGCGAGCGGGCAGTTCCAGGGAGCGCAGCTGTTTCAAAACACAGGCTGAGGCTGCTAAGCCATCGATTCCAGCTGTGTTAACATCAGCTGGGTGCAAAGCACTGCGATATGCAGGACACACGCACTAGGCAGTAATAAATCCTGACAGGACTGTTTCCCAACGCCTACGTGTTGCCCTTTATACTTTCTTTTCTACAGAGTGACAGAGACAAAGTGGACACTCTCTCTCCTTTTTTTGGTGCATCGCTCTGCCCCTGAACGGTGCTTGCTCCAGTAACCAAATCCCGTCACGGCTGAACTATCAGATCAAAGAAATCAGACTGCTCTGACTTCCAGTGCCGATCACCTTTGTGGCCTTGCTTCACTCAGTTTACCAGTCATTTATAAGCATTTCCTGCCCACGCAAAAATAAGAGATTATAATTATCCACCGCTGCAAGGCTGTTAGAGATGGATGGATGAAACTCAGTTCAGCAACTGCCAGGATTAGCATTAGCCACACAGTCACGTCCTACCCTAAATTCTAGTTGCCAGCTTGCACTTAAAAGTTTATACCGTGGTGGGAGATACCATCGCAGAAAGCAGAGCTGGGATTTAAAAGATCATCCAGGCCCTGGCAGGATCAGCCCTTCCTCTGTCATTCCTGACAGATGTTACCCTAACCACTTCTTGCATTTTTCACCAGGAATAAACAACCAGCACACATATTCAGTTAAATACCCTCTAGCTGTGTACATGAACGGCATATGACCTGCAAAATTGGCCTGTCACGCTAAAAGCATATCAATCATAAAGATTTAACGCCAAGATACCTATTGTCCACATTGTTTTCGCTCAAGAAGCGAGACGATGATAAATAATTTGTCGAGTTAACCTGGATTTAATACCATAGGTGGTAATATCAATCATCTAGAGACCCGGCTGCCACTCTGCCTCTTCTACAGCACCAAAAGATTAAGTGCCTAAGATGAAACTTGATAAATTTTCCCCTCCTGAGGGTCTCCTGAGATTGAAGAGAGAGAACTCTCCCCTCCAACGGCTGCTCCTGCTCGTGGTTCGCAGGGAAGGAACGCAGATGGCCAGGGAGGGGGGGTTACAACTTCCTCCCTCAAGAAGACTCCCTTTTCTTATTGTTTCGCCTGTGCAGCTTTATCAGATTGAACTGCAGCGTGCAACCTGGCCCCCACTTCTGTTCTTCAGTTCTCCGATTTTAAAACAGTTTGCGTAACAAAACGTCCCTTCAATACAGCATTTGTGTTTGCCGAGTTGCTTCTGGAATTTCTCACCCACTCACGGCTCCAGGTTTTGGGGTATGGGTGGATCTGAATGGCTGCTAAGTGCATGACCCAGCAGACAATGTAAATCTTGACTGCATTAAGGCACTGGCAAGGAGATATTTTAGAAGGGTGCCAGGTTTCCTTCTTCCTCCACCGAAGGAGATATGCCATGCATTTGACAAAATGATGAGCTCATACCGTAAGCATTATTTATGTCTCCTGCCATCTTCACCTTGAGCACATATGGGGCCATGTGAGAACAACTTGATCTCACTCAAAAGCCGCGATGGGATCCCCCGAGACAGCAGCTCTATCTCCCCCAGCCTTCCAGACGCGTTAGGAAAAAGTTTCTTGTAACTGAGAATCGGAGCTTTGCTCTGAAGCAAACAAAGAGTCATTGGAGGACCAGGCTGTTGCGTTCACATCTGCTTTTGCTGCAAACAACTCCTCACTGAGCAACCTGCAGCTTCTTCGAGCAGATGCAGCCGAAAGCAAGGGGGCTGCGGGGAGGAAGCTGTGTTTACTTATCACTCCTTTGTTATCCTGCAGGTCCTTCGGAATCGCTCTGGCAGACCAGATCCAGCCACTCGTGTGTTCCCTCTCAGAGGCTTCAGAGGAAGGTGTGAGGTTGAACAACTTGCACAACAGCAGACGGCCAACATTGTGCCTTGATTGACAAATAATCTGACTTTTTTTTTTTTTCCTACAGACACAAAGATTTTGATCTCTCACACTTCCTACTTAATGTTCCTGTTGATGTTCCCGTTGATGTTCCCATTATCCTCAGAGTATCCTGCAAAGTCCACAGCGTCCCTACTTCCAACGCTATTTTGAACTAAGCTGCAAACTGGGCTTTCAGTGGGAAAACATTCTCCTGTTTCACTTGGAATTTGTGACCATTTCTTCAATTTAAAAGCACCTGACTTACCCTCTCTGCCCCACTCATTAAATCTGCTGAGCAGTCCAAGCAGACCAGCTCGCAGTTCTGCTCTCTATACCAGTATTCCCTTGTCATCCTTCCAGTTTAGGGTGTTTTTTTACCATTCCCTGTAAATTAAAAAAAAAAAAAAAAAATCACAGAAAGCAAGCAAACGCTGGCCGCTAAAAGGTATTATTCCCCTTTCTACAAGTCCTATCTTCTGCTGCTCTGAAATACTTTGGCAACCACACAGAGGATTCTGTTACGGTTATTTTTCCCAGAATCAAGGCTTGGCCTCCCACCACGCTGAAGCAAACCCAATTCCCCTGATGCTAAGGTGATGCGGTGAGCCGGTGAAGCGGCAGCCACTTTATGTCTTTCCAAAGATAACACTCGGATGGCAGGCAAAGCCTTCTACGCAGGTACATTTACAGTCAGCGCTAAAAGGTGAGGTACCGGTAAGAATTGTGCACTTCAGTGAAACGAACAGGGAACCGGGAAATGCTTTTTTACCACGAAGAGATTATGGCATTGCAAATCAAATTGTAGATCAGGCGGAGAAGCATGTCAGAGAGCAAGATGGTTCCTTCCATAGCCTTCTGTCAAGCCCAAGTTCAGAGAATTTGGTGATATTCTATAAATAAAGTAGCAGAAAATATTTTCTAAGTCTCGTGGTTTAGCTTCAGAGAAAAGCGCTAAAAAGGTCACAAGTAACAGATTTAAAACCCAAAGTTTTTTGCTGACGTTTCCCAAGCACTCGTGTATAATAAAGCAGCTCCAGGGTAGGGAACAATCCCTGGTGTGACACCGCGCAAGCATCAGGGCTTGTCCTGCTCTCTCCTACCGAACTCCAGCAGAAATGCAGTATTACAAACCATTCGCTTCAGCTGTGGCTCGCAGGCTCCAGGGGCCAGCCCCCTGCCTGCTCCTCTGCTGCACATCCCAGTGCAAACACTAAGCTCTGCTATTTCTATGCCTTAGGACAGATGTCTACCTACAAGTTAAAGGCTCGATTTTCATGCTGAAGGTATTAAAAAATAAAATCTAAGGGTGAAGGAGCATTCAGTATATTTTTTTTGCAGGCACAGGTAATTTTTTGCTGACGAACAGTTAGGCAAACATGCCAGCCAAATCTGCACACCTCCCGAGTCTCGATCATTTCACTCCCAGCCGAGCAGGAGCAGGTCAGAAGGTCCATTTCTCAGCAGGAGACCAAGCACCCCGTACAGCAGTCCCGTTTTCGGGACTCTTGCAAAGTCTGTAGCGCAGATCTGGCTGTGGCCAGCTGCAGGCTGCAGTTCAGCACATCAGTACATGGCAGCTCCACACGCCTGGTTATACACGATTTTGGCAAAATACCTACACGTATATTTAACAGCAAACTCTCCACGGGGCCAAAACACCCCCGAAAGGCCCTCGCAGAGGGGTGCCTTGTGCTACCCGTGGGTTCTGAGCTTTGCAGATGCAGGATTCAGTGCCTCCAGAAAAGTGCATTTCTAAGAAGTTCCTGTCGGGCCTCTTGGATCAGCAGCAGCGAGTCATTCACTCGAACTCTAATTGCTGTCCTGAAAAAGTGTTAGAAGGAATGTAACAACTTGTTTTTCACTGTTAAAATGGGAGGTTTCCCATTGCCAGCTATAAGCTTTCAGCTGAAAACCTGCCGAACATCTGTCCGGGGATCAAGGTTTGCTGTTAATAGTCGTTCGTGGTACAATGGGTGGATACGTTTATACGTTAATACTAGCAGCAAAAGCGGGAAGGATGGTGTCCCTCTTCATTCCTCCTCTGACCCACAACGTAACTGCTCCGGCTGCAGTCCAGAAGAATGCAACAAGCTTTTGGGAAGACTCCGATGCCGCATGGCAAAGCCTCAAGCCCGGTGCCGGAGCCTGCACATCTCAGGAGCTAACACACCTGTCCTTGCACATGGAGAGCATCTCTCCTCATCCAAGGACTAAACCTGACACACCCCCCCCCCTTCCATGGTAAACACGCTGATTTTCTTCCTAAGAAAAAGCAAGCACAGGCTTTTGGCATAAGGAAGCTTTCATCACGTGAGAACCCCAAAGCGTGCAAAATTAAGGTCCAGACATGCTAACTGCACCGCAGGGCAAGTCTCCCTCTTCCAAACCTCAGTGAAATTCATACATTCCTTCTAAATCCAGTTGTAAACCACTATCCTTAAGGCATTAAGGCTGAATGCAAGTATTGATTGTGCCAAGGAGTAAATCTGCATCCGTAAGGAGGATCACATGTTTAAACAAGACCCCAGGCCACAGTGAGGGAGAAAAAATAAAAGAAGAGGAAAAACGCATTTAAAGCTAATAATTGCCAACTTGTTGGGAGACACCGATTAGCAGCCTGATTACAGCTATCAGATAACCAGATGTAAAATACTTTTTAGTACATTTTTCAAAGCATTGTGACCGGAAGATACGCATCAGAAATATGAAATTCAGCTAAAAGGAGCAATTCTGCTCTAGGTACTCCAGCATTAATGCAGTGCAAGGCCAGTGACTTCAAAGGAACCGCTCCAGCTATAAGGCAGCGCAGCCAGGAGCAGGCTGGCTGGTAGCCTGCATAAACAAGCAAAAAAGATTTTCATTTTTTAAGAAGCCATATAAACTAGTTCTAGCTAATTACATGACAGGGGCCTGGGTGCGAACTAGCAACTGCAAAGCCTCAGGGACCGAGCCAACAACCTTTGATTTGCTCTCTACAGTTTATAAAAACCCTTTCGAAAACTTTTAGCTCAAACAGCTTTTCTCCTTTCCATTGCAAACTGCGCCCACTACTCGGATGCTGCCCTCCGGCAGGCCCCCGCCATCGCACTCTGATGAATCTTTACCCTTTGCCTTACAATCTGAGGCTAATTTCAGGTTGCACGGCTCAACCAGCAGCTGTTTCCAAGCAGAAAGCACATTTTGTGTTCATTTTATGGAACATTCAACGTTGGAGCAGTTGAAATCGTACCCGCCACACAAATAAATTTTAAAACTTCTCTGGGAAACTCCCTGTAGTTGAAATATTTAACTGAAAAGTGCCAAACTCATGTTACTGAAACTCAGTTATTAGTTTGGAATGAGAAACAAAAGTTCTGGAGCCTGTGGGATGATACTGTGCCTACTCACCATTAAAATGCAGAGCAGAATCTAAGCTGTCTCTGTAAAAGATAACTTGCAGGGAGAGATGTCTCCGTGAGAGAGAGAGAGGGAGATTTATATATGCTCCCAGGTGAAATTCCAGGTAGCTGAGCCCTCTCAGGAAGGCACCACTAGCCAGCTCTGCTCCCTGACATGCCAACCCACCCAGGCTAGACCGTGAATTTATTCAGCCACATTAACTTTTCCTGGTCCTTAAGTCACAAGCGATGAAATCCCATTCATTTATGCAAGCAACTGGAAGATTTATTGTAAATAAAAGTTCTGCACATTACACAACTGGCTAAAAATCATAATTAGAGTTGCACTGGGAAACATGTTTTATTTATTCTGACAGTAGTCTGGCTTCAATAATCCTAGCATGATAAATGTCCCTAAAGTTTGCAGAGTTTCAGCAACTAAAGACCTTATCACAGACGTGGAAGTGGAAACGTCTGACTGGGTTTGATGTGGCTGACACGAGGTCCCGCGCACTTCTCTTGCGCAGCATCATTTTAAATCAGCACCAGGGTACAAAGAGCTAGTGGGAGCACCTTCATTCACTGTAAATCAAAGAAATGAAATTTTTCCGCTGCTCTTAAACTTCCAAGACCCCAGCAGGAACGCTAGGACACGTCTGCGTGAATTAGCCGGGTTCTAGGATAGGCAGAAATGACAGTGGGCTTGCCGAGCCAACAGACCCTCTGGAAGAGGGTCAGTGACACCATTAATAGGATGCAGACATTCCCAATCTCTAGCTACTCTGCACCCTGCCAAGAGTTCTAGTGCTTTCTTTCTTTATAGTTTTAAGTACAATTTCAGGCCCATAAAACATCAGAGAAGACAGAAGCTATTATCCTGGCTATGAAAGGAGTCCCTAATGGGACACGCATACTGCAAATACCTAGAACTAATGATGCTGTGCTTTTACTGTTCCCCATCTGTTCAAGGGTATTTTAAAATGTACCAAATCAGGTTTACCCCTATAATGTTTATTGCTGCTCTGAGACTAATAAATGACTCCGAGTGCAATCAAACGTTTATCTGGCTTTGCTCATTCTTGAAGAAGAGAGGAGCCTGGGCTGCTTGCTTTTCAGGCAGGGCATCCTGTAAAACGCTTTCTCCAACCCAGCCACGGAGCACCATCACTTCAGATATTTATGCAAAGACCTTCATCTAGTTGTCAAGTTGCTGAATACAGCAAAAGAACCAAACCCATTTATTTTCAGCATAACAGACAGGTTATGCATGGGACAGCCCAGAGCCACAACTACATACCGCACCAGGGGTAAAACAAACTATTATCAATACGGATGATACGCACTTCCACAACTATTTTAGCCGGTCTCTGCTAAATTTAGAACAGCTAGGATATTTCTAGCTAATGTTATGAAAAATAATTATTTATATTGCTATAAAAAGAATGTTCCAGTAACAAAGAGAGGTGGTGCACAGCAGCACTTTGTGGCGAGTCTCACTGAGAGAATTTGGAAGCTTTTCCCAGCTCCCGCTCCGCGGCGCCAGGGAACGGGGACGCGGGTGCCAGGCCAGCTTGCTGCAACAAGTGGGTCTGTGTTTTAAATACAGTTACAGAATGGCTTTGTGTATCCTCCTGTCCGCAAAGCCGACCTTCCAACAGGAATGGATACAGAGGTTAAGTTTATTTTCACAAGGTTGACCTTAAAAGTGACACCAAACCTGCTTTTTCATTTTTTTAAGGATTTTTTGTTCGCCCCCTTGCCCCGCAACACACACACACACGTACCTTCGAAGCTTGAAGGGAACCACAAAGCATGGTTTCCTCATGAAGAGATGCCAGCTACGGTCATCGCGTGGGTTTTCTCCAGTCATCTGACCTGGTGGGGCTCGTGAGCTCTACGGCCACACATTCAGAAAAACGCGAGTTATTAGAGAACACCCAAACCATCAACTGTTGCCACAGAAATCCTTTTGGTAAAAAAAAATTAAATAAAATAGGGAAGAATACTGAAGTATTTTAGGAAGTCAATGATGAAGGAATGACACGCTCTCAAGAGGATTAATCATATTCCACGAATAGGAAAGCGAGTAACCTTCCATTTGTTACTCACCTATGAAAGTACCCTTGTCGTAAACGTATGGAAGCATTTTTTTAAAAAAAGAAAATCCATTATTTTGTAACTTTGAAGCTCGTATGGAGTTACATTTCATCCTTTCAAAATTGGTTTGTTATCTGCCAAGCCTGTTCTGCAGTGTTCCTAGCTTCTATGCCAGACCAAATGAGCAGAGAATGGAGTAAATTAACTGCCTGAGAGCTAGAAAGCAGAGCTTGCCCACTGACTTCAGCATACTATACACCAACAAGTACTTTTCATTAATTTATTATTGGCAAACCAACAAATAGATAGGAACAGATGAAACTATGCATCATTTTAGATTAAATGTAGAATGCAGAGCTTAACTGGGGAGTGTGTGTCTGCAGCGGATCGTATCCAAAAGTGCTTTGATTTCATTATTAGAGAAAAGTATCTTCAAGGGAATCTGAGGTGTGGAGTTCATGCTTTACACAGACCTGATCAAGGATGCATTAGCAAAACAGACATTATATATTGTGTCTCAAGGTTACAGCAGAGTATTTATTTAACAGCAGATTGCAACCGTTTCTCTAAAAAGAAGAGTGCATACATCAAACCCCAACTTATACGGATACAAAACAAAGCCCTTGAAACAGAATACCTGATAAAAGGAGAAACTTTCAATTCATTAATCAGTCAAACTAATTAGAGAAAATGGCTTGGAAGAAAGGAAGGTTCAGGAAGTAGCAGTATTCTGTGCAGCAAACAGAGATTTTACAAAAATGACAGAGCCATCTTAAAATAAATCTCTTGATTTGAAATATCCACTGGCAACAACAATAAAAAAACCCATTCCACTTAGACTTCCACCACATTACGATGCCAAGAATCTTATTTACAAGCCAAGGGAGAAAACCTCCAAGCTTATGAACAAGTAGCACCCACCTCCTTTATCGTACAAAAAGGGTTCAGATGAAGGTGTGCTGCTGGAGCGAGGGGACAGGCAGCAGTGTCCCGAACCAGACCCCCCCGCGTGCCCCCTGCTTTCTCGGGGGTCAGCCCAGAGGAAGAGCTGCAGAGCTCTTATTGCCAGTGAAGCCAACGCGGTTTTGGCCGTTATAAAAAATAATAATAATAATCATGCCCATTTATTTGTAATCAAGCTATCAGCATGGCTTTAGTGTTGCAAACTCCGTATGCCCCAGTGAAGGGAGCACTTCTGGCCTACAGTATCATGCTGTTATCCGGATGGGGTGAGGAAGGATCTGGAATTTCAGTGTCACCCAAGCAATGAAGAACCAACGGAAACCAGAGGGGTGCAGGGATAAGTATTCCCCTTTTAGGAAGGGTTGGGGCGGGGGGGGAGAAAGCAGGAGTATGCTATCACAATCCAAGCACCTGAGCTCTCCCAGCTCTCATTGACCCTTTATTGCTCCTGGAGGTCAGTGTGTTATACAGGTTTTGGTTTTCTTTTGTTTGCTAAAAAACAACAAAGCGACACACAGTGGTTTTTTTGAAGCTGTTAATAAAAAACATGCCTGAACTCTTTGAAACATACCACAGTACTGAGTTACTCCTGAGCTGTCAATGTTTGCAATGTGTAACATCATTAAAAATAGGAAAAGTTGGCAAAATGCACCCTCCCATTAAAAAAAAAAAAAAAGAGAAAAAGAGAAAAGCTTTTTCCAGCTGTAACATCTGTTAAGTCTAACTAGCTGACAAGCACTCCTGATGAAACTCGCTTGCCAGAACACTACAGAAGAGGAGGAGGGAACACAAGCTATTTTTCTCCTTCCCTCACCCACAAAATGCACAGTACCATTTGCAAACAACAAAGGAACAACATGGCATCCTGCTAACATGCAACATGAGGTGACTTCACGGGCCGACACAGTCGTGCATGGTTATCTCTGGGTCGTTACCTGCGGCAGTATAACTGGAGCGCATGCTATCCCAGCAAAAGATTCCGGAAAATGCAGGTCCCTTTCCCATTCATCAGTTTCTGTGTTATACACCTGCACAATGCTCGTAACATTGTTCAGATGCCAATTGTACCCTCCTACGATATAAATCTTTTTTTCTAGTAAACAACAGCCAGCTTCCGACTGACCTGCACGCATTGGGCTCACCGTTGTCCACTGGTCTGTTTCAGGCACGTAATATTCCACAGCCAAAACATCAAAACAACGGTCAACATGGTCCATGCGTCCGCCCAGAGCATAAATCCTATTATTCGCACTGACCATGGCATGCAGAACTCTGGGTTCGTTCATTGGGGTTTTAAACTCCCACTGATCCATGGCAGGGTCGTAACAGTGCAGGGCTTTTTTGTCTTCTACTGAAATGCCATACCCACCTGAGATGTACAATTTGTCTCCTACTGTGGCTCCAGCGTGCCCCCACGTCCTGCGTTTCAGGGAGCACACGTAAGTCCACTCGTTATTTTTGGGGCAGTACTTCTCTACGGAGGCCAAGCTCCCTGACCGGTTCCTCCCACCGGTGGCATACACCATGCCATGGAGGACATTGAGTTGGAACTGGATCCTGCTCTCCTGCATGGCCTGGATGCGCAGCCACTGGTTGAGGTGCGGATCGTAACGGTAGCAGATATCCACAGCTCCCTCGCCGCTCCGGTACTGCAGGTGCTGCCCTCCTACGATGTAGACAAAGTTGTCAAGCACGGCCACGCAGGAGTGGCTGCTGCCCACCTCCATTTCCGTCAGCTCCTTAAACTGGCGCATGCTGGCATCCGGCAGGTAGTAGACTTTGCAGCTCACCGTGCGGTCGTTATCGGTGTAGGGAGTGCCACCAAAGGTGATGAGGGACAGGACATCCGAGCGGATGGTGGTCCGAGGGGACTGCATCTCGTGCTGACGGAAGGGCAGGATCTGGTAATTGAAGGCTTCCAGCAAATACTGCCGGCACAAGACGTCTTCCACCATGATGTCCAAGGTCTGGACGCTGTCCACCAGCTCAGAGGACTTCATCAGCGGGAAGCGGATGTGGCAGAGCACCTGGCTGGCATTGGCACGGCGCGTTGGGTCATACTGCAGCCAGCGGACGGCAGCACGGAAGAGGTCTATTTCACTGCAGCTTTTCAGCTTATTGCTCTGCAAGAAGAAAACAAGGCGCTCCAGCGGCAGGTGGAGGAAATCCTCTTCCTCAGAGATCTGGAGGAAATGCCTAAAAGTGAATGCATCTACTGATTCCTTCAAGGATGCGAGGCTAAAGGTGGTGGCCATCTGCCCGATATTGAGACACGTTTCTACACTCATGGCAGACTTCAGAAATTCTTCGCAGAGCTCCACGACAGGCACCATCTGGAGGAAGACAGCAGCTCCCAGCACATCCTGAATACAGTCAAGATCAAGAGTCACTTCAGCACTGTACGCAAAGTCTATTATGTGTTTCAGTCCTTTTGCAGATACACCTTTCAGTTCGATCACATCTTGGGTGGCTTCTCTCATCCCGCCTGTGAACATCGCCCTGGAGGTCAAAAACACAAACAAAATTTTTCCCCCCTTTAAATACAATGTAAAACGATGTATCGCTTCAGAATTTTATTTTTTTCAAACATCCTGATTCTCTTAGGGAGGATGGGGAAGGAGGAAAATAAATCAAGGCTAAATCTCTAAAAGCCAGGAGAAATGAGAGCATGCGATTACTTACATAAAGCTTGCATAAACAGTGCGCTAAGATTTAACATTGAGCTATGAGAGCCTGGACCACAGGACAAAGCTTCAAGAAGCAGGTAGAGCTACCAGGGCGGGGAGTGCAGCGTGCTGGACACCAATGAATCCCTGACATTCGACAACCAAAGGATGCGACGGGATCCGCACCAGCAGAGACTGGTTACCACACCCTAAGAGTGTAAGCATGCAGGGTTTGGAGCACAAAGAAAGAACACACTTCAGAAGACACCTGTATTCAGGTCTGCAATCCTCTGAGCTTGCCTGCAGCACTGCCTTTAGGCAAAGATTTTAGTTAGCCCGTTATATCACAGGCTAGCTACAAAATAGCTTAGGTATTGCAGATGCAACACATCTTAGAACAGCTTTGGTAATCACAACAGAACCTCCTCTCCAAGGCTCATTCCCAACACCTTGAGAAAATAGGAGTTGCAGCCACTTCAGAAAACGTCTGTCATGTTGCAGTACGACGGCAGGGGGCTAACAGACAATTAAAAAAAAAGGAAAAAAAAAAAAAGATTTTGTTACAGCACAGCTGCAAGCACATCAGTTGACCAGGCCAGGCAGAGATTAGGCCCTAGATCACCTCCTTGGGAGGCTTCTAAATTCCACAGGAAGCACATACCACGCCAAGGACTGCACACAGACATCTCGTAAACCGCATTTCTAGAGCGGTGCTGCATTTCCCAGCTACGGGGCCTGTGGGCGTGATGGGGACATAACAGCACATTTGGTTTTTTATACGTTTACATTAAATTTCAGCAGGTTTTGTTATCTATGGGTAGCTTGGGGGCAAAGGTTTGCGCTCTGCGTAGTATTCAACAAGCAGTAGCAGAGCAGTTCAGGGGAAGCCAAAGCCAAAACAGGTTGCTAGAAGACATGGAGTTTCACCAGCCGCCGCCACACACCTCACTGCAAGGCTACAGGCTGTCATACAAAGGACCTTTTAAACTGCTGGTAGCTGCCCGCACATTTTGGACTGGTTTTCCCCCATCGATCACCTACTCTTTTCCACCAGAAAGGTAAGTTCGTTGTGAAGGCACGGTGACATTAGAGCTGCCCCAGGAAGCTGCAGTGCCTCTAAGGTGAGAGTTAGTCAGAAAAATGCTGAATCACAGAATCACAGAATCATAGGGTTGGAAAGGACCTCAGTAGATCATCTAGTCCAACCCCCCTGCCAGAGCACGGCCACCTTAGAGCAGGTTGCACAGGAACACGTCCAGGCGGGTTTTGAATGTCTCCAGAGATGGAGACTCCCCCACCTCCCTGGGCAGCCTGAACAGACCCTGCTCTTCTGCATCAACACAGGAACAGAGGAATATCTTAGGAACGTTGTTAAAAGACAGAAGTTCCAAGTTTCCTGTCCAAACCAGGCTAGAAAACCTGCTGCCGTCCAGCATAAACCCAAGAAATCCTAAATGACCTAAATAAGGAAATATCTGCATATGAAATCAGCTTTCTGTAACCCAGTGACCAGGAATACTGTTCGCAATTATTTGTCCATAGAGCAGATGAGAGCATTCTGCTAAAATCCCCTCGCATATCCCATGTCACAGAACAGCGTGCGGCCCTGATCCCTTGCCCCAGAGGATTCGCAGACATGTGTGTGCTCCTGCATTAGCTAGACAGAGCTGAACGTGCAGAAGGAAAGAAAAGCATTATTGTTGCCGTGATGAAGACAAATCATCAAATAGAATGCAATCCCTTTGAAAAGTGTTATGGTTCTAAAGTGCTGATTATATAAACGCCTCAATTTCATTCTTTTTCCCTCCCCCTTTCTGCATAAAAACAGAGTGTTTTCAAAAGCTAGATTACTCTGCCATTGTTCCCCAGGACAACCTTCCTTAGCACCACAGAAGTTATAACAAGAAACCTACTCAGCAATTATATTTCAACAGTGAAAACACACTAGCAGTGGCACTGCATACAGCATTTATGAA
Organism: Rhinoptilus africanus; assembly: GCA_013400135.1. Lineage (NCBI taxonomy): Eukaryota > Metazoa > Chordata > Aves > Charadriiformes > Glareolidae > Rhinoptilus > Rhinoptilus africanus. Next base: position 80,464 of record VXBO01007151.1, read on the forward strand.
TACAAATAGTGCTATTAGCATTTGGTGGGAGATCAGCTCCATCATTAATTGCATGCCTGTTAGGGAGAGCAATAAGCTTGGAAGGTTTATGTTACCAAAGGGAGAGAGAAGGGAACACGCGTGTACACAAGACAGACATCATCGCAGCAGCTGAAGGAATGTGTGAAGGGATGCGGGAGATATGCCAAGGGACAATGAAGTCCCTGGCTCTCGGTTACCTGCTCAGCGAACGAACCTCCTTGGGTCAGGAAGGAAACTACACGTCAAGGGACTGCAAACCCCACTGGACAGCCCTTCTCCACCCTTCGCTTGCCATGACCAACACCTGGGTCGAGTTCTCCGGTGTTTTGAACCTCCCCTACACCCGTTGCCTCCAGCATGGCCCTCACTTCACGCTGTTCCTGGTGCTGCCAGAAAAGATCCCCAACTCCAAAGTCCTTCCAAGCCAGAGAACCATTACAAAGGATTTTGACAGAGGCAAGATGGATAAATACACATTTTCACTTAAGACTGAGTTTCCTGCTCTGCAGTCGGCTCACTCTGCATTAATTTAGCTGGGAAAACTCATCTCCACACTTCCGTTTTCTACCCACACAAGGTGGGACAATTCTCCCCTATTTCCTGGGGCGGGGTCTGGGAAATGCACACAACAAAAAGCGCTTCATGCTCTTCCGCCTGTGAACAGTGAGCGCTGGAGACACATCAGTGGTATTTAAAGATAACACCAGTGTGCTTACAATGGGCACCATCGTTCAGTGGGATGACTCATTGCAGAGCCCTCGCTGCCACTTGGCATTCAGCTCGCGTAGCTCCAGGGCAAATGCCTGTTTCCTTCAGCAGGCAGAGCACCTTACCGGAGGTGGGTTCAAGACCTGGGCTTGAACTTGCATCTTGGCCCAGCAGCCGTAGCCGAACAAACCTCATCTGTGTACAGAGGGACTGACTTCTGAGCTTCTACATGCCTGCGGGTAATCCCAGGGGCACCCGCGGGGCAAAGCATCCCTCCAGGGGGTTGTGCGTGGGTATGATCCTGGGGTGTGGTGGGAAGGTTGGGGTGGGGGAGCATTGGGAAACAGAAAACCAATGGGAAAGGTAAAAATGCCTGCTTCCCTATTGGAGTCTCACCTGAAATAGTCACTGCAGGCAGCCAAGACAACTTTATGAACCTGAAACACTTCATTATTTATAGTGAGGATGACATCAAGCAGCTGAGCCTGAGCTCGGAGCGAGGCCAGTCCCTGCAGTAGAGTGGTGCTGTGGCCAGGAGCAGAGAACGTGCATTTCAGGGTGCTGTTCTTGTCAGCCATGCTAAAAACAGAACAAGAGAGACAGGCTGGTTTGAAATTAAAACAATATGTGGTATACCTACAAAGCATGCTGGGGAAGATACTGTAACATGAAGCAGTTTGAACGCAAATTCCCAGCTCAACAGTCACACGGAACATCATGACATCAGTACCTCAGTTGTATTCCCTTCTCCCAGCGCAAAAGAGACTTCCAAATTTTGAAATTATACTTTCGCATTACTGACAGCCCGTCACGCTGCAGCACACGTGGGCTTCAGAGACCATCCAAACATCAGCTAACGGGGCCAAAATCTCCAACGAACATCGGTGTCCCCACACTACAACTACCCCAGAGTCCACCCTGACCTCGACTTCAACCACAAGACTGAATCACAGTTGCTTATTCTTCTCACCACCTATCCTGACTGCAGCTGTTAGATCCTCTGCACCATCCCAGGGCGGCCCTGCTCGCCCCATTTGATCCTTTCCTTATGCCCGACCCTCATGAGAAGAGCAAAAGTAAAATATTACATAGCACTGGCTGCTCTAAATAACGTCAACTGTTTGAACTGCACTGTAAACAGTCCCCTCCCAGTGTAAATATTTCCTTGGTTTTCCCAATGCCTCTCGCACGTGTTCCCCAGTGCGGAGAGCATCATCCTTAGATTCATTCATTTGGCCTCAGATGCACTTGTCAGCGAGACGGCTGCGTTTGGAGGTGAACATCAGCAGTATCTCTGCACAAGTGGAAAAGACTATTAGATGTTCTGTGCTCCTCTGAAAATAACTACCGTAGTGCTGCTGATTTCCTGAGCAAGGTGATAGCGGGCCAGCACGCCCTGCCCTCCGAACAGGATCCGCACATGTCAACAGAAGCATGAAATCCTAAATTCATTTGCAAATTTAATCCAACCCTGAACTACTTTTCAGGATCAAGATCTGAGCCCTTCTGGGAAGGAAACATTCACAAGGAGCAGTATTCAGGATGGGGTTTATGTTCTCAGAGGTATCCTGCTACTTGGTCTCTGCATTTGAAGAACTATTTCATGGAAGCGTGACATAAAAAAATCCCAAGCGGATCACATCGAATTTGGAAAGCTGCATTACTTGCTCCCAAACCCACAGTGGGAGGGTACACTTACTATTGTGCTTAAAGGGTATTATTATTATTATTTAGGTAGAATATACCAACAGAGCCAAAAAAATAGTACAGGGCCCAGTGTGCTGGGTGCTGTATAATATAATCCCATCATTCCCTAACAACAATCCCTAAACCTTCACTACCTAAACAACAACAAAAGCCACACACAATGGACAAAACAAGCAGGCAAGGTCAGAGAAGAGTCAGGGAGATGGGATAACAAAAAAGGGGATGTAAACAATCCTCAAACAATAAGGAACAATGGACAGGACTTGCTACTTGCCCAACTTATCGGATTGCAATTTCCTGCAAGCTTTACAGAAGAGGCGAGTTAGGGGAAATCTGTGATGTTCATCAGAGCACTGTGAGGGCAGCCGCTTTGTGGGAGTAGCTCTGGAGCTCTTTGGGATGCTGCAGGATGCAGATATCAAATCTTTGCAGCCTGTTTCAAAACTCCTCAGGCTTGGGAAGGTGCCTCGGTATTTGTATGAGTTCCAACTGTGATGAGCGATACCCATCAGCTGTGCTTCTTGTAGCACAGATCTGAAATTCCTACCTTAAAGTCAAAGCATGCTAAAAAGTCTTAGTTCAGAGAGCAGAGTCCAGCTACAACATCCTTCCTATAATAAAAAGGATTAGCAAAAAGTCACTTGCTGACAAGACCTTTATCCATTACTCCATGAGCCAAGAAATGTTTATCCACTCCTGCTCTTCCCATGGCAAAAGAGGAAGGAGACTGGAGGGAGCAAGTGCATGAATATCCATCACGTCAAACTCATTTTACTCTTCTCTCTGGAAAAATGGCTTTGATTCGCTGGAGGAAACATCAAGCACAGGCAAGGAAAGGATCTTGCCTCTGAACACAGTATCGTTTGCTGAGCAAACCCATTTTGTTTCACGCTGGACAGGTAAAATACACACAGAGAGCTCCGGCAGCTCATCTGGGAGATGGTAACTCCTGAGTTTACTGTAACTTCATTAGACTCGATCTCCTGCAGGATTCTTCTCATGGGAATTTTCTTCAGTGCTTTTTTTCATACCAATATTAAATACTCCTTTTCCCAGCCTAAGGGCTTACCCATATAGGATTGCTTTCACTCTATCCACAACGCACCCAGCATGGGTGCCTCTTCAAACAACAAGCTTTACCTGAACAAACATTCCTCCCTCTTTTCTTTTTTCTCAATTAACTTTTACAGGTGCTGTTAATAATCAGACTGCAAGTTTAGAGTACACAGAGGACCAAACCTGGGCAGGTAGATATTTCTGTGCTGGAATAAACACGTTTGCATGTGGGATTCATTTCACAGCTGCCCCCAAAACACTCCCTGTACTCCTTCCTCTGTCTCTTTACAGGTATAGAATAAAAAGAACCAAAGATTACACAAGCCTCTGGAGGAAAAAAAACCCCGACAAAACAAAACCAAACAGTAAGAGAAGCACTGATAGCGTCCAGTTTAGAAGAAACACATAAACTGGAAGCAAAATAAAATCCACACAAAGCATGAGAAATCAAGTGAGAGAGACTACAAAAAAAAAAAAAAAAAACAAAGCAGGAGGAGAGGGGAGAAAACAGCAACACAATGCTGTTTGCACGGCAGTTAGTGAAAAAGGGATTTGTGATAACGGCGGGCTTGTCTCGGACCAGGCTGCCGTACCGCCGGCATTATGCAGGGCCTTGCCTTCCCCTCCCTGCACTGCTGCTTTAGGAAGAAGAGAAGAAGAGAGGCAGTGGCTGGGTGTTTAAAAGGCACAAAAGGAAGCCTTGAACATCTGAAACTGCCTTTGTGAGGCTGTGCCTGTCTCTGGGAGATCTGAGCATGCCGCGTACTTGTTGCTTAACAATTTGTTACAGAAGAAAGAGCCTTGCAGACAAACTTGGGAAGAGTTGCATCGACTCCTCAGCGGTTCCAAACATGCCTTCAAGATAAAAGCCTTTCATCGCACAATAGTGAGAAAGTGTTTATTCCGCTCCTTCCCCCTTCCCTTTCTGATGGAGGCAGGGATGGAGAGCTTCTGGAATTTTCCTCATTTTTTTTGTCTTTGTCTTCAAAGGACAGCACTGAGCGACATCCGTCCCCTGTCGCAGAGCTTTGTGGAGGTTTCTGTGGCCAGAGCATCCTTCAGCAGGGATAGAGCACAAGAGCTCAGAGCAGGGTCAAGTGTGCCTGGCCACGCCCAGTCAAATTTACCCTTGGAAAAAATGTCAAACATAAAAATCCATTCACATCAAGCAGCACTTCCATGGCACATCCCACAGGTCCCACAATTACCTGCCAGGGGATCTGAAAATGTTTACATGATCAAGGCCTCTAACATGAATATTGATATAAAGGTGACTTTACCGGAAAATAAATCCCACTTTCCGCACGGAAACGGCTGTAGCAGTGAAAGGCATCTTTATATCCATGTAACTGCATCCGTGGCACGAGTGGCGGGGGCAGCTGGAATTCAATAGACACGTTGATTCAGAAGGGCAGTCCATTCTGGGAGCAGCCTCAAAGACTCCGATAACATCACTGGTACCCACTTTTCAAAAAGGGACTGCTAGGGAACAAGTAATGGGATTGAGGATTTGTCTCCAAGCTGCTGCTCTGAAGCCAGATTGCTTTCAATCCTCTCCAGTCACTGCAGGACAGAGTTCAGCATGGTTTACGTGACTGTAATGTGGGGAAAATCAACCCAAAACCGTACGCACTTTACACGCTTGTGAAAAATGTTAAAGCAAGGGTTAAGGGAGTGGTTCCAGCCAGACAGCAGGGAAGGCAAACAAGCCCCAGAATTCTCCTGCTGCACCTATTGCAGGAGCCTGGCTGTGTGCTCATCCTTGCCCCAAGCATGCTGGCCACATCCTTAGCCAACATGTTTCTGAGCAACAACTGCTTGCTTTTTTTGACCAGAAACAGATGCAGCAAGGAGGCATCTGGATGCCCCAGAGGCCTCTAAAGCTGACGGGCTGAGAGATATTTAAGGGCCATACTTCAAGATTCAGTTCAGATAAGGCACAAAGAACATCCCAAAGAACAACCGTCCCCTCTCTCTGCCTCCTCGATTCTCCACAACATCACGTGTAATCCAAGATGCGTTTCAAGCTAATGAATCATTTTTACCAAATCTGTACTGATGATTAAAAACATCAAAGCTGGAATTAAAGGCTTACCAAGCATGAGTTCATATTTCAGCATGTTTGCAACTACTGCACAAGTACAAATGGAGAGAATTATACCCGGCCAGATTATAACATTTCAGTGATTGAATTAAATAAGAAAAATCTTTTGCTACACAACCGCCTGTCATCTTCCTACTCTTCTTTCGTAACACAGTCCTCCTTGGAAGAAGGGATAGTTCAGTGCTAGCAAGGCTCGCTCTCCATCCCAGTTCAGCATCCTTGCTAATATCCACCCACATTTTCCCACTCTCTGGGCAGGTGGTGCTCGGTAATTTTTCATACTGGAGAAACGCGGGGGGGGGGGTTGGCAAGATTTCTAAGCAGGGCAAATTTCCAAGAGCCAGCCTCTCCAGCAAACACAAGCTCTAAAGGTAGGAGCCCGCCGGGCATGGCTGGGGTACAGGAGAGGAGGGAGGAAAATCAGCAGAGCGTGTGTGTGTGTGTTCGCATGCAGCAAGTACATAGTGCCACAGCTTTTCTGTGGATCAACAAAAGACTTGGGACTGCAAAATAACCAGTGAGGCACCTTCTGAGCACTCAAGCCTGCAAGAAATTTATGGCGAGAGCAGGAGAACTAGCATAAAGCTGAAGAGTAACTTTATTTAGAACATAGGGTATGAATATTAAGGACCTTCTTTAAGAACCTTTGAAAGGCAGCATTATAGATATTTTAATAATGCAAATCATTTAATGCCTTTAGTTTCATGCCTAAGTAAAAAACACATTCAGATTCTGATTTTTAAACTACAATTAAGACACTTAAAATCAAAACAAAAGTCAAACTCCCTCAGATAAGTCACTGGTAGCCATGGTTACCGTAATATTTCAGATCCTGAGGCTTTATATCACATGCCCAAAAGATGAAAATGAGTTTTCAGCACCTCACACTAACAAATGTTACGTTAGGGCAAAAAGGCCAAAACCTTCACTGCAGATTTGCTGTTTCACAGACTCTTGTCGGGACTTTCGGAAAACGCTCCCGTGGCCTTTACACCCCACTGAGAAAAGGCATTGAGGGGTTTCCTTGAAGTTTGGGCGCAAGGCAGATTAGACGCTGCCAGGCGATGAGACTTAAAAATACCTGCCCTCTTAACCTACTTAACATTCCCAGCAGCACACCAGACCGTCACCAGCACCCCATCAGAAACAACAGTTACCATTGCTTCCCTGGCCAAATTACCACCAACAACAAGCACTTAATGATCGGCAACTAATTAAATATTAACACAGTGAATAAAGGGGATGTTTTCCAGAGAAACATAATCATCCTTAGGAAAGATGTGCAAGCAAAATAATTTAATCGGGTTTTTTGTCCCCTTTTCCACCTCTTTCCTTTAATTTCTCATCTTTCTGTCTTCTGACTCCACTCACTTTCCTCTCCTGGCACCCTCTCTTTCATCAAAGGCAATAAATACAAGTGGAAAGCCTGAAACTAGTATCTCTATTTAGAAATGACTAGCAATTTGGAGTGCTCAAATAAAGAGATTATAAATCAGTCTGAGTTTCAGGAGGAGCAATACTTTGTGGGAAATAAACGGTCTTCTGTAAAATGCCTGAACTTGAATAGTGAAGTCTGAAAAGTCACGTCTTTTACACTTCAAAATTTAAGGGAAGTTAACATTCGGCCAAGGGAGAAGGAGTAACATTCACTATTTTAAAACAGAGTAAAGCCCAACAAACCAAGCTTTTTTTTTTTTTTTTAATTTGCATTACAGGGACCCAAGAGGCTTGTGACTCTCACAAAGAGGGAACTGAGGTCTCAAAAGATGGACTGCCCGACACTGGGACAGGACTGGGCACCACTGGGCTCCCACGCTCTCCACTGCTGGACTACCCACGCCTGATTCAGCCTTGCATTTAGTGAAAGCAGCAATTAAAGACATATTTCACAGAAATGAGGAGGTACCTTAATGTTTCTTTTTTAGATGCTTTCTGAACCAGGTCCTACTGATCCCCTTATTTGCTTATCCGCATCCTACTAAGCTGGAACCGAGGAACCCCTACAACCCAAAGGTAAGGCAGCAAGTTGAAGCAAGAGGCTTTCAATTATTAATTTTTTTTTT
>VXBO01007151.1:94319-106714 GCA_013400135.1 Rhinoptilus africanus
TGGGGGCTGTCACCTCCCTACAGCTGAGTGGGCACAGGGGTGTCTGTCACTGCCCCGTGGCCGGAGGGCGCAGGGGGCTGCCATCCCTCTCACGGCTGAGGAGCCCAGGGCTGTCGCTGCCCCATGGCTGAGAGGACCTGGGGGCCCATCCCTCAGCTGAGGGGGCCCAGGGGTCTGTCACCTCCCCATGGCCACAGGGTCACTGAGGCTGTCACTGCCCCGTGGCTGAGCAGGCCAAGGGGTCCGTCACGCCCCTCCGGACTGAGGGGTCCCGGGATGCTGTCACCTCCAGGTGGCTGAGGGGACCCAGGAGGCTGTCACCGTGCCACAGCCATGCAGCCTGGGGGTCTGTCACCTCCCCACGGCCACAGGGTCGCTGAGGGCTGTTACTGCCCCATGGCTGAGGGGACCTGGGGGTCTGTCCCTATCCCTTGGCTGCAGGGTCCCAGGGGTTGTCACCTCCACATGGCTGTGGGGACTTGGAAAGGGGCCTGTCATTGCCCCATGGCTGAGTGGTCCCAGGGGTCTGTCACCACCCCACAGGCTGCCATGGGCCTCCTCATGCCAGCATTTTCCACGTGGCCATTACCCGACAGCAGGCGATGGCCCCCACCCGTAGCCTGCTCCCAAGCACTTAACGCTTCCCCTCAGGATTTAACCTGTGACATTAAATGTCTCCTGCAGGAACCATCGTGTGTGCAGCCAGCCTGGGACTGCGGCGGCAGCCCTGCTCCCCATCACCCTGGGGATGAAGCCTCCTGCCACACCATCTGGACGACTATGGACCAGGTTTTATTGCCATAAGTGCTTCGTGCAAGAGCAACAGTACCCTCCAGAGGGTGCAGTCTTGTCGTCGGAGATCGCAGCGCTCCGTCTGCGCCGCCTCGGTGCCAAAGATGCCTTTGTCACCCCGCGTCCCCACACATGGTCGGCATCAGAGTCGCTCCTGGCTCTCCCCAAAGCAACCGGTGGAAATGAGGCCAAGCATCGCGGGTTCCGTGTAATTTTGAAAGCTGGCATGCATCTGGAGAGAGCGGATGGTCTAGAGGGCATTCCAGTCATCATTGGAAATCAAGAAATTATTCATAGCGGTGGCCTTGCCAACAACTGGGGGTAAATTTCTTTGATTTCCCATGCCTTGGTGTCCACATCTGTATAAGGGAAAGGGGAAATTCATACATGAGAATAAACGCACTTGGAAAGCCGTGAAAATACTCTTTCAAGTCAGCCTGATGAAAACTTCATGTTCTGGAGCCCTCTGCTTCAAGGAGAGCAATCTGTTTCAGAGGCGAAGCTGTGTATTTTTCTTATTTAAACCTTCTAAATCTGCTGGAGCATTAAAAATATTTGGCATTTCCACAGCACATTTCATTCCCAGCTCCAAATGCGTTTTACAGACATTCATTAATTAAGCCTCGTAAAACCTTTGGGAGAAGGGGAAGCAGTACTTATTAATTTGCTGTTTGTATTGCTGCAGCGCACGAAGACCCCAGCCAGGACCTCGGGGCCCTGTTATTTTAGACCCGACCTTCGCAGAAGAGGAGATGTCAGCGCGCCGAGGCGTGGGGAGAGCAGGAGGAGACGTGGGAGAGACAGCGGATGACAGTTAATGCCGTAAGTCAGCGGCAGAGCCTGCAGCGCTCCATCCCCGGCGATTCACCCTGATGCCCTTTCTGCCGGGCTGTGCTGCCTGCCAGCTGGAGCCGCGTGGCCCCCGCCCCAGCTCTCCCACCACCTTTCCAGTTGCTCTGTGCATTTTGCTGGTGTCTGGGGGCTCCTGCCCCTCCTTACCTACCCCTTGCGCTTGTCCTGCTTCCTCACGCACCGGCTCTGCTTCATTTGATACTTTCCACTTTCTCCTGGGGCCGCTTTCTGTAGTTCTTAACTTTTCCAGCACACACCCCTCTTTAAAAGGTTTTAAATAAACTCTTTCCCTTTATTATTTTTAGGTCCATATAGCTATTTTAAGTGCATCTATTTCGGTTCAATAAATGCACGGCAATAAAGCAGCCCTGCTGATGGATGGCCTGGTCGGGCTGCCCGCTCGCTGCGGACCTCTCCACCCCAGGTGGGTCGGCGGATGGGAGCTGTGAACGTTACACCTCTGCTTCCCCTGCAGGAAAAAACGGCCTGTGCCGCATGCTGTAAATGCTTCTCACATGTTCCCCAGATCCCAGTTAAATCGAACCCCAGAAGGTCTCTCAAAGCATGAAAAATGCATTTATAAGACGCTGGAAGGAAGATGTATTCCATAACTACTCTGGTGACCAGGCGTGCTGACTTGTGTCATGTGGAGAAGGAACCAAAAGGGGGTATTTATTGTTATTTCATACTGCTGATGGGATTTTATCTCTTGCAGCAAATCCAGGAACTTTTTAGTTACTATTATTGTTTGATTTTATGGGCCATTTGATAGTTATTTTTATTTCTATTCATTATTTGTTGAGTGCACTTAGCCCCTTCCCCAAGGAGCCTGCCTTATATCTAAGGTGATTTTTACGACCAGCGTTAGCGCAGCGTCTGAGCAGCTCACACAACTTTAATATATTTATCCTGCTCACACAGTGTATCGAGGCAGTCCTGGTATTCCTACTGTGGAGAGCGGTGGTCTGTCTGTAAAATCACAAGTCTAACTTACTGCATTAAATAAAAAAGAATAAACTCCAAACTATTTACATTCTTCTCCTTTCTGATCTTCATTTTAAGCCATCAGGATGTATTTGAGTCATATTTTCACTTTTTTTTTTTCCCCCTCCCTTATAAAACATGAGGTCTAGCAATGTACCTTTCACTGCAAGCCAAGCTCTAGCATATCCCACGACTCCCACAGCTGGGGCTTTAAAATCTGCGTCCAACACTGTGAGACTAATGACAAAATCATGAGCTGGCAGCGCTGCCTTTTCCTCCGACCTTTTCGTTTCATCCTGCAAGCGCTCAGAAACAGGAATTCCTCGCAGCTCGCAGCGCTATCGGTCCACGCAGTTTGTGTTGGGTGGAAGAGGCCGACAGCTGGCCACAACGAGCTATTTTTCCCCCAATTCTTGCTAGATTTTTCCCCAGCACAACAAAGCCTCTCCGGTCCTTTATTCGCTGCTGTTATGCAGGAGTCTGCGAGTGACTTCCCCCTCGCTCCCTGCCTCCGTGCAGCATTGGTCGCGGACACTGCTCCATCTCCTGCTCGCCACGCGTGTCTGGAGGCTGCTATGGGCTGTTTCTGTGTCTGCGCTTCTGGCTAGTTTTATTCCCTCTCGATTTCTGGTAGACTGCTCTCTGCTAATCCCCGTGTAATCCCGGCAAGCGTGTGAGCCCGGGGAGGGGGTAAGCGTGTGGGCCGGGGTGCGTCTGCGTGTGCTGGCTGAGCCGGGGCTCTCTGGGTAAAGATGGGCCATGGCATCGCCTGAGCCGGTCCTTCTCCTTCCCTTTTATTTCGCCCCATCAGGATACCCTGCCTGTGCCTCCCCATGGTCGTGTTCAGGCTTGGAGATGTTTTATCTCCCTGGGATGATGTTGGAGGCTGGTGAAGGTGAGAAGCTCTCTCCTTCCCGCCTTGAGCACCACCTCTGCCAGTTGCCACCGCAGATAACTCCGTGGCTGAGACTGGCCTCCAGCCCCAGGGGATGTGGGACTCCCAGCAATGCGGTGGTACCCAAACCCCCTGGGCAGGGTGAGGTCTGTGGGCTCTCACGCACCCTGGGGCACAGACCAGCCCTGCAGGTCCCCGATCTCCTGCTGCGGAGCTGAACAGACACAGCAGCCTCTGCTGAGGCTCCGTCCCAACACACCGGCCGAGCGGTGTCATCTCCCCGCCAGGATGAAGACGACCTGGCTCTTTGGCCAGGCTCCCACCCCTGGACAGCATTACCCGCCCTGTGGAGCAGCGGTGATGGCGCAGGTGTAGACATTGCCATGTCCTGCCCCAAAAGAGTGAGCAGGAAAGCAGAGAGCAGAGCCACGGGGGAAGGCAGAACACCTTTGATGAATATTGGGCTCCTTCCACTCCCACGCACGGCAGGGCGGGCTGACGCACGCGGCACCCACGGGAGCCGGCTGGAGGCGTTGGCCGTCCCCGGCGCCATTCAGCACCGGTGCGAGGCCACGATCCAGCAAATCCCCTCTGCACATGCTGCAGTGTTAGGCACACGTGCCGTCCCTGTGAAATCAGGGGGACGGGCTCCAGCGCCTGAAGGGGAGCAGGTGCTGTGCCGCACCGCCGCATCGGCACTTAAGGGAGCCCAATTCCCACCCGCCTGGCCAAACCGCAACCATACATCCCTGCTTTCCCTGACCAGCTTGGCTGCGCTCCTCACCTGGCAAAAGAACACACGGCAGCGAAAATAAACACGGAGGGAAGCAAAGCCCCTCATGGCCCGGCGAGCGAGGTCTGCGTTCCAAGAAGTAATGAAGCCCAGGGAATGGAAAATGCATGTCACTTGGCGGCGGGATGGATGCGCACAGGCGCTCCGTGCCGGCTGCCGAGAGGGTGCTTCGCCTCCACACGGCATGGCCACGGCACAGCAGCTGCGCCAGGTCCAGCCAGCGGCACCGCGCTGAACTCTGACATTTGAAGACGGAGAATAATTTGGCTTCATTAGCCTCCCCTTCCCCCCTGCCCCGAGCAGTCCCTCGAGCCGGGCTGGAATGTGCGTGGTAGGGACAGAACCAATCCCATTAGCATGAGGAGATTGTTTTTCGTTTGGTTTTGTTGTTGTTGAATCACCCGTGGCTCCGCTTCTTTGGGGTAGGGATAGGGAGAGGAAACCCATGGATGTGTTTTCCCGGGTGGCCATCCATGGCACGGCGCTCCTGGTGGCCTGATTTTGGCAGCACCATGAGGTTTCCATCTTTGAAGGCCACGTAAGCTTTGCTGCCGGCTCCAGGACGGTGCCCGGTTTGTTTCAAAGGAGCATTTTTATGGGCCAGGGCTCAGCTCCCACACGCTGGGTTGGGATGGGATAGGGCCAGAGGTGCCGCTGGAGCTCGTGTTGAACCCCTGTCCAACTGCCCACCCCGCATCCTCCTTCTCGCGCCATCTCTGGATGGATGGAGACTTACCTCCGCTGGGGTTAAAGCTGAATTTACAGCTCTACGTGTTGGTCAGGACAGCGCCGGATTGCAGCCATGTGCTAGCAGGAGCCGGGCCAGGGGCAGCGAGAGGCAGCTGGAGCCACTAGAAAATATCCTTTTCCCAGCTGAGATAGGAGCCCAGGCTCTTTTTCCATCGTCTTCCAAAGCCCTGCTCTGGCAGGGCCCAAAACTGCTGTTTCCCTCTGGTTGTGCTTTCTCAGGAAAGACCTTCATTCCTCCAACAGGAGACAAGAAGAGGAAACCTCTCCCCGGCTGCATGTCCCCGGGGTGCAAGTGGGAGGGAGCGAAGGCGAGCGGTGGGTGCAGACCCAGATGAACCAACACCGTGAGAATCGGTCACAAATTGCGAAAATGGGGGTTGGCACGTGTATGTGCAAGGCAGGGACTTCTCGGAGCCCTTCCCCACGCTGCTGTCCCAGTCCTGGGCTTTCTGCCCTGCGCGGCATCTCTGGACCACGGACCCCAATGCTCTTCCCAAGCTGAGGCGTCCCGGCGGGACACGGCACAGGGCTCTGACAGTGGGGCAAGGACCTGTGAGCGCTCCTGAAAGTCATCCCGGGCATGGTAGAATGACACCATCGAGAGCAGACAGCAAGAGGGGAGGAAAATCCGTGCACAAACGCATTCGCCGTGTGGCCCGGCTCCTCAGCTGGAGTGAGCGAGCGGTGGTGGAGCGGGGCCAGCTCCCGGCAGCTGAGATTTGCAGGGGGGGAGAAAAGAGGGGGCATTTTCCGGAGGTGAGAACAGCAGCCCAACGCAGGCACAGAGAGAGCGGCCAGGAAGGGAGGGGTGCCAACCCCAATCGCCACCAGCGAGACCCCCGCAGCCCTCAGCACCCATGGAGGCCGAGCTGCGGCAGCGCAGAAGCTAGGAGATGCTGCAGGGGGTCCGTGGCAGAGGCATGGGGGGCAGTTTGCTGGCCTCCCCCTGCTTCTTGAGGCCGCTTCTGGCCACAGCGTGGCTAACAGTCCCCACCTACCGGCCTGCAATTTCTCACTGACCCGTGGCCAGACGTGCGGGAGGCAAGCGTGGGCTTGTGGATGCTGGCCGCAAGGTCACAACTTGCCATGGACTCATGGACCCCCATGTCCTCGCCACCATCCATGCGCTGGAGGGTGCAATTCCACCGCAGGCCGGCTTGCCCATCGCTCTTCTCTTTGCCAGTGGGGCCACACACCATGAATTTTGCTCCCCCCCTCTGTGAAAAAATAAAAGATGGAGAGAGAAGGAAAAGGCATCGGGTGGAAAACACCCTGGCTGCCTGCTGGGGGGAGTGGAACCAGCTAATTTCATGCGTCTCCTTCTTGTTAGAGTGGGGTCCCTCCTCACCTGCTCCTGGGCATGGTTTCCTGCACCCCGAGCCAGCAAGAAGGAATCTGACTCCAGTTTAAAGGCGAGGAGCTTGTCCACGGTTTGTAGCCCAGCTCCCATCCCAGGAGGGGACCCACTCGGAGCCGCTGCCCGTAGTGGGCAGGGTTTACCAGCTGTCTGCACCCATCTCGTGCCCTGCCACCTCCCTCTGCCGCCAGCCCATGGCAGGGGGATGCAGAGACCCCCGTGCTGGGGTCTCACCCCTGGGTGGCACCGTCCCAGGGTTTTCCCAGTTTGCTCCCAAGTGCTGCTCCATCACTGCAGGGTGTCCCAGGGCGAGCGGCTGCCAGCACTCTGACTCAGCGTCGCGACCCTGGGCTCTGTATGATAAACGCCGGAGAAAGACACCCCCTGACACGCCATCCGGGGGGCACTCAGTGGCTTGGCCTTGGCCGGGGGGGCTCTTCCCTCTGGGGCATCACCTGTGCCTGTCCCAAAGGCTGCTCAGCACTGGGCTCCCACCCCTCAGCCCTCCCCTCTTGTCCTGCCAGCCCTCGACACCCCTCTGCCCATCCTGGGACCCCGAGGCATCCTCTGTGCCGCTGAGGACACCCTGCAAGCCCCCGGCTCCCATCACCCGGGCAATGTGCCCGTGGCACACGCTCTGCCTCCCACACTGGCCCCGCGCAGCCAGGGCCGCCCAGAGCATCCTCCACACAGCAGCGAGCTGAAAACACCATCCCTCGCCCCTCCGTTTAACCAGCCCAGCCCGCGGAGCGCAGCATCCCCCCCGGCACCTGGCATTGCCACGCTGCGTGGGGGTGACTCCGCACCCCCGATGTGGGGACAGGCGGGGGCTGCGCTCGGGTGCCGGAGGCTGCTGGCAGGCTCTGCACCCCTTTGGAGATCCTTCTTTGGCTGCGGCTCATGGCGAGCACCCCAGCACCCATCTGCAGCCCTCCCTGGGGCCAGGCGGCACCTCCTCGTCCCCGGCTCCACATCCCAGAGAAAACAAGCAGCTGAGGCCAGAACCAGCCCCGGCTTCTTGGGGGCCCTGCGCCACTGCTGGCTCCGAGGATGGGACCCCGCTGAGCTACTGAAGTGCTAAAAACGAGCCTCCAGGCCCTTGCGTGAGCTTTTGTGCCGGGCTTGGCATGGGGAGAGCTCGGCTGTGGGGTGGACGCGGGCGCCGGGCCAGGAAAAACACACGCTGCAGGGGAAAGGTGGGCGCGCGCACGTGCGAGCACGTCCCAGCCCTCGAGCCCGGGCGGCCGCGGCACATTACGCTGACGTGTCGCACGCGTGTGGGGCCTGATTTACATTCCCCTTCCTCAAAATGGGCACCCGGGGTGTCAGCGGGCGATTTTCAGTGGGAAAAACCCACGTTCCCCAGCCCTTCTTCCTATCCACGCATGAGCACGTGCATGTGGCCCCCCACGCTGCCGCGTCTCAGCCTCCTCCTCTTCCTCGCCACTGACGGGTGGGTGCACTGCGGGGCTCAGCCCCCACCCCACCCCAGCCCAGCACCCACCCGCCCCAGGGGTGCTGGTACCAGCTCCCCAGGGAACGCAGCATCTTCTTTTATGCTTGATGTGTCTTGATCCAAGGAATCTGCCGGCCCTGCAGCCTGCAGTGGAAAGGAGCATCGCTCCATCTCTGCAAAACAGCCCAAGCAGGGGATTTCTCTCCTGTTTGCCAGAGGTTTCATCCCAGCTCAGCTTCCAAAGACGGAATGGCGAGCCGGGAACAGAGCTGCGCCCTCCCGCTGGCCCCGTGCGGGGGCTCAAACCTGCTCCCCAGGTGGTGAGGGGCACGCCGTGAAGCCACCGACTCACCCGGGTCTGGTACAAACCTTTTATTTCCCCCCTGCCCGCGCCGCCCAGCCAGCTCGGGGCTGGCTTTGCCCTTTGGAAGCGAAGCCAGGGGGGCTCCGTGGTTACCCTCTCCCCTGGGCTTGCGGCCCGGTGCAGGTGCACCTCGGGGACAGGGACAGCTGCAGGGCCAGGACACCACAGCCCCCAGCGAGCTTCACACTGAGCCAAGTGGCCAAAAAGTGACAATGAAAAGTGTACCCCAAAACGGACACGAGACACCCCCACCAAACCGGCAGGGATGAGGATGGGAGCCCCCTGCCGTGGCCCCCTCGAGACCGCTCGGTGCTGGGGAGCAGCCGGCACACGGATAGAGCCTAAAAACCCGAGGGTGGGGATTTGCAGGTAATAAGTTAATCTGTACAGATGTGTTAGGCGGACGCAGGGACAGAAGAGACCACCACCACCAAGCCGTCCCTCCCAGCACACGGGTGTCCCCGCAGGGTGCCGGGGACCCAGGAACCACACGCCGGCAAAAATCAAACCACGAAACAATGCACGAAGTCAAGTGATGGAGAATGGCGGGGAAAGAGGGAGATGCCCTGGCTGGCACAGGAGCAGAGCCCTGCAAAGCTGGGGGAGGGAGGGGAGCCCTCCATGCGGAGGGGTGAGCCAAGGGGGTCCCCGCTTGGCCAGGAGCCCCCAGAGCTGGCCCCCTGTGTCCAGGACAGCGCTGTGAGCGTGGGGGCACGGAGGCCAGCTGCTGCTAGGTCCTGCCATTAGCTACAGCGCAGCAGGCTGAGCTGCTCCCGGCATGGGGCAGGGATGCTGAGCCCAGGACGGAGGCGTCCCAGCAGCTCCCGCTGCCTGCCCGGGCTCGGACACAAGCCGGGAGCAGGAGGCAGGGAATCGCTGCCTCCTCCCCTGCTCGGTCCCACTCCCAACCCGTTGGCATCAGGGCCAGCTGCCCCAAAGGCACCACGGAGCCAGGAGGGGAAGGAGCCATCCCGGGGCCCCTCCGCAGCACCGGGATGGGGCCGGCTGGGTCCTCGGGTGGGCATGGAGGCGGCGAGATCCGTTCCTCTCTCCGGCTGCCAACGCCAAATCCATTCGCCACGTTTCGGCTCCCCAAGGCAATCAGCTCCGGCCAGCGGAAGGGAGTTCCCAGGGCCGGAGACGGCGCCTTGGAGGCTCAGCCCAAGGTGGGAGGCCGGGGATGTGCCGAGCCAAAGCCCAGAACATTGCAGACACTCTCCATCCCCCACCGCAGCCGGCTCCCTCCTGCCCAGCGCTGGACCCGTGCCCGGAGGGCTGCTGGGCCCCGGGGGGCTCCGGTCGGGAGGAGACGGACCGCCTCACTACGAGGACGGGCTCCCCCCGGCCTCCCCACTCTGGCAGCTCCTCTCTTGGCTCTCGAGCGCTGGAAACCAGGATCCCAGCACGTCTGCAGAGGAGGCAAAGCCGCTGCCTGGCTCCTGGGAGCCTCCTCTGCAGTGGCTATCCCTGGGGAGGAGAGCGGGACCGAGACAGATTTTACCCCCGGTCCCCGCCATGATGGAGCCAGGGATGCCCCTCCAGGAGCCGGGGACACGGGGCAGCCGGAGGGGCAGCGGAGCGGGAGCGGGGACGATGCCGTGGGGATGGGGACAGGGAGGTGGCGTGGAGGTGACGGGAAGGGGTGGGAGCGCTACAGGATGGTCTTGTCCAGGTCGACTTTGAGGGGCAGCGGCCCCGTGTCCTCGCTGCCGTGCATGGGGCACAGGGTGACGGCAATGACGGGCGGCAGGGGGAAGGCGCTGGGGCCATCCAGATCCTCCAGGTACTCCTTGTCCCCGTTGATGCTCAGAGGCTGGAAGACAGGCAGAGGGCACCGTGCATCCCCGGAGCAGGGGACAGGACCCTGTTGTCCCCAGACTGGGAACACTGCGGGGCTGGCTGGGGACATACCGTGCAGCACGGACATGCCGGCAAGCCCAGCACGGTGGCCAGGGACCACAAACACTGTACAGCCATGCCTCAGCCCTGCGAGGCTCATCCAGCCGTGATGGGGAGACCCAGGGTGTCGGGGACTCCTGTAGGACCCCCCTGGGCTGCGTCAAGCCCTGCGCGCCCCGTACCTGGGTCTTGACGTGCTGCTCGGGGGCGGTCACCAAACTGGCGCAGCTCAGCCACATCATCACCATGATGGAGAGGAAGAGACAGGCGGCCAGGATCCAGCGAGGAAGGCCCGAGCGCCTGTAACACCCCACCGCCCCCCGCCGAAGAAAAAGGACGAGTTTATGGCAGGGCACAGGGTGGGAATTTGGTTGCTGTGAGGGAGCATCTGCTCTGACGGGCAGGTCCAGGCCGCCCCCTCCCCTGCATCCCCGCGCAGCCCCTGCTGCACCTACTTGGACATGCAGCCCAGGAAGTCGTGCTCCGGCTGCGGCGGGTCCGGGTGCTGCCCCTTGGCTTTGCTCCGTGGCTCCTTCATGGGGGACTTCTCCCGGGGGCCTGGGGGGGAGAGGTGATGCTGAGCCTGGGCACCCACCGCAGGCACGCCTGGCCCGCTCCCCGTCCCCTTGCCAGTGGGTGATGGAATGCCAGGCAGCCCCCTTGCCCCCCGGGGACCCTCTCCCTGTTGGGGGGCCTGGAGGATCCCAGCAGCTTCTTGGAGTGGGTCCCACGTATGGACTCGCTCCCCCTGCCTGGGTGCGGGGTGTGGGAAGCTGATCAGACCCGAGAAGCGGGTAATTCATTTAGCTCTGGAGGAATCAGATGAGAGCCAGGACTTGGAGGCTCCTGCACCCCCCTGTGATGGCAGCCTGGACCCCCCCGCACCTGTGTGGGGCTGGGGGACACGAGGGCTGGACCGCGATCCCCATCGCGCTGGTTGCTCCGGCTGGGTCTCCTGCTCCTCGGGTACCGGATACTCCATCTCGGGCTGGGACTGGCGGGGCAGCAGGGAAAGAGGGAGAAAGTGGTGAGTGAGGGGGTCCCCACCCCTCTGGGCACCCAACAGAGGGAGGGGACGCGGGACACCCCCCCACCTGAAACACCACGACTTTGCCATCGTCCGCCTGCAGGTAGAAGGTCCAGGTGGAGGAGATGAAGCTCTGGGCAGAGCTGACGATGTCGTTGCAGAAGGTGGAGACCAAATCGAACATGGAGAACGACGGCACCTTCGGCTCCGGGCTCTGCAAAGGAGCGGGGACGGCGGGGTCACCGCCGTCCCCCCGTCACCCACCCCGACGGACAACGTCCCACCCTGAGGATGTGGCCGGGATTGAGCTGGATGCTCAGATGTGGGGCTCAGGATGCTTTTCCCAGAGCTGGGGATGTGCAGGACCTGTGGTCCAGCCCCGGGACGGGCCCTGAGAGTGGGGCTGTGGTCCCCAGGGCCACCACCCAGCCCCTCAGCAGCCCCACGCTCACACCAGCGCTTTAAACAATAGGAGTGGAGCAGCCGAGATGCTGAGGGCGTTTCTCTCCTGGCAGCCTCTCTGTGCCCTGGATTCTTGGCCGTCGCGGCGGTTTGTTATTTTTAAAGCATCCCTGCTGGAATCCGCTTGGCTGCTCCCTGCCACTGGCTTCGAACATTTTCCGACAGCCCCTTGCACGGTCAAACCAGCAAACAGGAAATAAATAGGTCAGATTCTGTATCTAATTATTATGCTAAATCTGCTTTGCCTGCTCGTCTGGGAACCCGAAGGAAAAATGCTTGGGGTGGGTGAAGGCGGTGATAGCCCCTCTCCGTCGGCCGGTTGCCCCCCGATGCTCATCCCCTGACCCCGGAGAGGGGCTGGGAAACGGGATCAGGCACCGGGAAGGTCTTAAAAGCCAGCTGCAAAGCGGTTTTTCGAAGGAGCTGCAGCTTTCTACAGCACAGATTCATCTTCGTCTGCACGCGTACAAAGCCAAAAGCCTCTGCCTTGGGCCAAAGACTAATTTAATTAATTGGGCAAAAGCTAAATTAACTAAATGTAGAAGGAAAAATACGTTGCTAATTGCTGGGAAGGATAACAGAGCAGAACCGGGGGAATGAGCAGCTATCAGAACCTCTCAGCCTGGGAATTCGGCGTAATGGCCCAGCCTGGCCCAAATCTGCGGCAGCCAGGGTCGAGCTCGGTTCATCTGCTTCCAATGCTTTGGAGGAAGGAGGGATGATGGATGGATGGAGGGAGGGAGGGAGAGAGGGATAGATGGATG